>JRHT02000399.1:3301-21598 GCA_011800875.2 Suillus brevipes Sb2 | reverse complement strand
TGTTTGGTTCCAAAAGACAACCTACCACCACAACTCCAAGTATCTTTTCTACCTTAGCGCAGTCAACTACAGATCAAAGTCAGATATCCGGAGCTTTACAGGGACAACACACCGCCACACCTCCGAGTCCAAGTCTCTTTGAATCGCGATTAAATGCACTGGCAGCTCAAATGTCCGGATCTTCTCATATTCCAATACAATCGCAGGCTTCTTCTTCCTCCGCTTCAGCACAGTCATTCTCGTCACAGCACCAAAGAGAATGCGCGGTGCTAGCAGAGGTTTGTCACGATCGTTTCCTATTACTAGCAAATCTGACGATGATCTTCCCATAGCTCGACAAAGCCATTACCCACACAGCAACAGCAAAGGTGTTAATTCCAAGTCATGCAGCAGGGGGGACCCATCATGTTCTTTTAGCAACCATCCCACTAAAAGCGTCATTTACAAGAGTCGCGGTACCAAGTGTAGATACCCGCGTCTTTTGGACTGTGGGTGGAGTTTGTTTATGACATCGTATCTGTCTCACGTCTATCATTCTAGTGTGAAATCACGAACACCAGCAACTATGTGCTGACTCCAGGCACTATTCACACTTACCTGGATGGAAAACACATTTCTGACAGCACCATCACGGTACGTTATTTCCTACATTCAGTTTCTGGGATCCATTTACCTTGTACATCGAAGCAGAGCGTCAACCAGCCACAAACCATCCAATGTTCTCTTGGTGTGGACCCCGCGGTGACCACGCAGTTCAATCGCACCGTCGGCTCGCTACCTAACTTTTCCGTGCTTAACGGCAAGGCGATCACGACGCATACTATCACGACCACCATCAAAAACACGCACCGCAACCCCGTTCGCAACGTCATCGTTCGCACATCTCTGCCGCTTCCTGCGGACCCTCGTGTTACAGTCTCATTGCAAGAGCCCGAAGGCTTGGCTGACATCGACTCGGGCACGGTGCGGGTAGAAGATGGGTGTTATGCGGGGTGGTCGACCTCTGGAGACCGTGCAGGAAAGAACGATGGATTGTTCGAGTGGGTGTGCAGTAGCGTGGAGCCTGGTTCACGGGTGTTGAAAGCAGTGTGGTATGTGACTGCCCCTCACGGTCTCAGTTTTACAGAGCAGTAATTCGGCTTGTTTGCTGCAAGTCGCTGTGCGAGTCTAAGAAGAGGGGGGAATAGGTGCATGACAGGATTCTTAGGTAGAATGTTGTTGTTTCGGGGCGAGGGCATAAAATTTTCTGTATAGTACTGTACGAGATGCATGCGCATGCATAACTTCAATTGTACTACATCGTCGGTCCCGTGGTCTAAGATGGCGTTACCTGAGAATTGAAATCGGGAGAAGGGAATCCAGCCAAAATCCGGCGGAACTCGAAGTCACGTGACGAAAAGACATTGTGTCACGTGTCACATGCGGTTTCGAAATTCGAATTGATGTAAAATTGTAATTAAAATACTGATGCTAGTTGGATGCTAGTCTCTAGACTACAACATACTGCTTTCAAGTCTCCACCGTTCTGATGTATCTTTGTGGCTCGAGAAGTCAAGTTCAGCAATTCCTACAGGTCGTCGAACCAGGAACTGGACCGACGGTTCGGTTCCTCTCATTGCCCGAACCATGGACCGATCTTCGGTTGGCAAGTTCATAACGGTTCGAACCGCGGTTCTGAACTGAACTAGGCCACCACGATATACCTAGCATATGGTGGACCTGCATGTGTTTGATTTCAGACAAATTCTGAATGACCGATTTGTATGATTTGACTTGGGTGCCTGCCAGTGTGCTCAGGCAACTCAGAAAGACCGCAACTCAGGAAAGACCGCAACTCAGGAAAGACCCTGGTTTCCTGATGGACTAGACCGCAATCGGAAACCGATACGACGCGCCTAACACGATAAGTTTACTTTAGAAGTCTGATGAATTATTCTTACAGCAAGTAACATCTACACAGCTACGTGAGCAAAACCAAAATGCTAATCAAACGAGTACGGTGCTCCGGCTTCTGCTGGCATGGTCAAAAACGAGCACGGTGCTCCGGCTTTCCAGATATAAGATGTGGCAAGAACGCCGAGTGCTGATTGCAAGAACACGATACGATACCATCAACATGCGTGCTTTTTACTTCGACAACATTCCAGGCGACCAGCGGCTCCTGCATGATTCTGGAAGTCCTGTTTCAGATGCATTCCTGAAATCTATCGGAGTACTACACTGGCACATCCCAGCGAGCCAACAGGATCAGATCGATGCTGTTGCAGAAGAAAGACACTGCAATAACAGAGACACTGTTTCAGTCACCAAGCAAGGCCTTGGTGATTTATACGAGGCCACGTTAAAGATCTTCTATGACGAGTACGCTCTGCTTTTACAATATTGTGTCTACTCGGCAACAATTTTAATACCAGGCACATGCATGAAAAGGAGGAGATCAGATATATTATCGAGGGCAGCGGCTTTTTCGATGTTCGAGGTAAGCAGAGAATCACACACTGGCATTCCATGCCGTAATCTAATACCCCGTCATCCAGAACATTCCTCGGATTCATGGATTCGTTGTTATCTAACCGCGGGTGATCTCTTTGTTCTCCCTGCTGGCATCTACCATCGATTCACCCTTGACGAGAATGACATGATCAAAGCTTTGCGTCTCTTCTGGGTTCGTATTTGCCGTTTTTTTTTACTTGCGGGCTTTACAAAAACATCCACAGGATGAGCCCAATTGGACTCATATCCACCGCGACAGCTTGACGGATGCAAATCCTATCCGTGTCGATTATTTGAAGGGCCTAGGTGTCAATTAATTTAATTGGGGCAAGGGATGGTTCGCACTACGTGGAGTGTTTCCCATAATGTACACAAGAGGGTAAACTGGATGTCTATGTAAAGGAGAATCGTGTAACGAGGTACTCTGGGAGTATTTTAATTATCGTCATTTATAGTAAGATCTGATGTCGCGTCCCGACATCTCGTCGAGAAATGTACTTCCTGAGCGGTTGAGTTCGTACCAGGACTACACCTAGCGGCGTAGTGAGCAACTCAGCTTATCATTGATGGTGAATTTCCGATTTCCTCAAGCTTCATCTAATCTGATTTTCAAATGTCCAGTTGCCTTTCGACCTGCACTCGCGGGCACTCGCGGATACTACGTGTGCATCGAAATATGTATTTCGCTCCCTACCACCGCCTTGATTTTAAACCGCCCGTTTTTGGCGTAGGCGTGTGTAAGCACGCTGGCTTACTTGGTTTCCCATAATCAATATATATACTGTCGCGGATACTGAAAGCTAAGCTTTCAGTATTTCTACCTTTTGGTGTAACGGTTATGAGGTGCGACAGCTGACCACCTTACAGCGTGTTTGAATCCTATGAGCTCGAGGTTGCCTTATGAAATTGTGAGGGAGTCGGGACGGATATGAAATATCACCGTTTCATTTAGCAACCATCCCGCTAAAAGCGTCATTTACAAGTGTCGCAGTACCAAGCGTTGATACCCAGTGCCCACGACTTAAGACTCTTTTGGATTGTGGGCGGAATCTTGTTTATGACATCGTATTTGTCTTACGCCAATCATTCTAGTGCGAAATAACGAAGGCTAGCAACTATGTGCTGACTCCGGGTACTAGTCACACTTCCCTGGACGGTACGTTATTTCCTACATTCAGTTTCCGGGACCCATTTACTTTGCACATCGAAGCAGAGCGTCTACCAGCAATAAACTCTCTTGTGTTGACCTCGCGATGACCACACAGTTCAACCGCATTGTCGACTCACTACCTGACTTGACCTGCTAGACGGCAAGGTGATTACGACGCATACTATCACAACCACCATCAAAAACACGCACCGCAACCCCGTCCGTAATGTCATCGTGCGCACATCTCTGCCGTTTCCTGCATGCCCTCATGTTACAGTCGCATTGCAAGAGCCCGAAGGCTTTGCTGACATCGACTCGGGGGTGCGGGTAGGAGATGGTATGCGGGGTGGCCGACCACTGGAGACCGTGATGGATTGTTCGAGTGGGTGTGCAGTAGCGCGAAGCTTGGTTCACGGGTGTTGAAAGCAGTGTGGTATGTGACTGCCCCTCGCGGTCTCAGTTTCACAGAGCAGTAGTTCTGTTTGTTTGCGGCAAGTCGTGTCTAAAGAGGGGGAATAGGAGCATGACAGGATTCTCAGGTAGAATGTTGTTGTTTCAGGGCGAGGGTGTAATACCCTCTGTATAGTACTGTACAAGATGCTTCACAATGTCAATTGTAATACATCGTCATTGACTGGTTCATACAGGTCTCGTGATGTTGACCATCGTTTACACCACGCCATCGCTGCGCACAGCACATTGCCCGAATTCCAGTTTCTTCAAACCTTCATCCTTGGGTAAAATGTCCTGTCACACATCATTTAGTCGAATCAGCCACATGTATCTCAACGAGCTCACATGTTCAAAGATTCCCAAGGGAAGAGCGAGAGTCACACAGGCATTCGGAGAGTCCTGAGTTAAAATTACATCAAACTGTTGAGAAACTCAAATTGAAATTGACTTGCCACAATTGCACCGATATGGCTTTCCACGGGCGCAGCAGACATTAAAAGGTCTGAATGGAGATGAGTGCTATTTTCGTCTCATAGATCACACGACTTACATGCTTGCTCACGGGCTATGGTTACAGGCGTTAATCAGTAGATGGTTAATTGTGCAATGCAGGACTTACTGTAACCGATCTTCATGAGATAAGCGATGGCGTTCAGAGCAGCCTGCTTATAAGCCACCGTGCTAAGTAGAGATGATGAGCTACGCATCGATATATCAAGGAAAAACACTGACGCATCCATGTTGTACTGGGTACCACTGCCGTCTGTTAATTAGTATCGTTAGTAATGAATGATGTGGTTAAGGTGCTCATGCATACGGTAGTCCACGCTGATCCCCTGGAAGATCAACTAGAAGAGTCAATTAGCGACTACAACTGATGATGAGCCTATACCCCTACTTTTGCAGAGTATAGCGGATCGACAGGAGAGGGCTGTGACAGTCAGCACCGGCGAGTGGCTACCTAAGACAAGTACATACCAGGAAGATGGGTTGTTTCATGGCAAACTTCTCAACACCGCCCTTGATGATGCTAGTGCTGAAGGTGACTATTCCAGCCTGTAAGACACATTAGTGAGAGCGGGACAAGATTGCAGAAAATCCACACCATCTCTATGGCGCCACAGAAGGACAACTAAATAGTGTTCATTCAGATCATCGACGCACTGATAGATTCTAGCCTACCTCGCCCTGTTCGAATGTCAGCACGAGCGTAATTATGTCATTGAGATACTTACATCTCCTTGAGAGAAGTGGAGATCGCCAACAGACAAGTTTGCACCCTTCACGAAAACAGGGAAATAGCAACGCGAGCCCCTTCATCAAATCTTTGAGTAACAACAGAAGCCTGCAGTGAACTTCCTTCACCTTGACAAGTTTTTAATCTATGAAGCAGACAATCATTAAAATTGAAACACCAAAGACTGATTTAGGCGAAGCTTACATCACAGTTGCCGCCATGCTCTCTTCCAGGAATCGTCCGCGCGCCTTCGCGGTAGATTTTCGCACGTACATCATCAGGGAGGTCTTGGCCGACATAGGCGCCTTGTACCAACGGGCCATAGGCGACGGGTGGAACTGCATTGGCGTGAGCTTCAATAAGAGCACCTTCACGTTTGTTCCAAGTCGCCAGTAGCTCAGCAGATGGTGCTGTGCCAATCAAACCAGGATGTGACACGCCAGCGAAGCGCACGCCAGGAATGTGCCTGGAAGTGGCATACACGCCTAGAGACATGTCATTACGTTGCGCGCGTATGGTAGAAAGCCGCAAACCTTTAAAATCCCAGATAGCCTTTGCAGCTCTGCTCTGGAATTCGCGAGCTACATAAAACTTTGATTAGAGGGATCTGATGGCGAAATATGACATTTGTTTTCGCTCACCGAACAATCCGCCGCCGTTCTCGAGTTCGAAAATACCCTGTTGCACTTTAGGCGCTTTGCTGAATCATCATTTCTGTGAGAGTCCTTACGGTGTATCCCCAGGGCATCTTGTCAAACGGTCTGACTACGAACGATTAAAAAAGAGACACAGAGGAGCAACCAGGTACGACATACCATCAAGAATGTCAACTACGAGACAGTCTCCAGGCTCGGCGCCCTCAACAGCGATTGGACCGGATAAATTATGAACGCTGGTCAGGTCTACGTCTCTGATGTCATCGCTCGCTGACGAAAGTAACCGCATTAATGCAAATCCCTATGATGGCGCAAGCCTGCATACGTACTGTCATTGTTACCGATTTGTGCTCCTGTCCAGTCAACACATTCGATGTTAAACACCTGTGCAAAGAATCAAACGTAAGACAGGTGTATATATACACCCAAGGGTATGTGACACACCTGTCCGGGCTTCACTGTGGCAACAGCAGGAATGTCGGGACTGCGAGCAGGGCCATGAGATCAATTGCGGAACGAACAGCATACCAACTCACTGCCAGCGGTTGTGCAGGTTCTAAAAATTGTTAACAAATACTGCAACTGCGGTGAAATGCAAAACATACCTTCTGCTCTCTTGCAGGACTTGCAGTTAATCGACATCATGAGTTAAAACATATGAACACATCCACCCAAAAACGTACACAAAAGGATCAGCCTAGGGATGTGATACTCTATTGTCAGCTTTCGCAGGTGACAAAGGAGCAGCAGCGTACCGAAACCAAGGTTGGGTGAGCTACGGAGTTCGCGATAGTGGCCATCAGTTCGCTCTGTGATGACTCTGGTGAGGTTTGGAACGAGAAGGCTGAGTCGAAAGGAAAGGAATATGATTGGAGCCACTGGCTTATAATGGCTCCTGATAAGACCAGCGGTCCGCGCTATACCGCCATGGGAGTTACATGGGTGGCAATCTAAACAGACGCCTCGAGTCTAATCCAAAACTTAATTTTGGACCAGTTACATAGTAACGTCAAAGCGGAACAGCGTAGGCCGAGATTCTCACCTGCTATCATGTATTTGCTCTCAGATAATGGCAAGTCCATACTTTCAAGTGGAGTCCAGAAAGTGCTTGGCAAACTACCAAGGCATGCAATACTGCAGCCAATTGACAAATATGTTCTCAAGATTTCGGCCATGGTGCCTTCTTGAGCGCGACGTGCGAACCTGGAAGATCAAGTGACTTGCCACTAGCTGAAACGAGATAAGACAGTCAAAACACGAGGCTAATGGACGTGAGTATGGTGTAATGTGCAATTGACTGGCGGCCTCAGAACCTGACTCAATGAAACAGACACACACGATCAATACACGATTTTGAGTGACCTTCTGTACACTTTTACATCAAAACCAACGCGACTGTAGATACAGCCGTGGCCCCTAAAACAGCATACCCAGCCCTATATGCACCCTTGAGACTCAAAACTTTGATAGCCACGTGAGTAGTCATCAACGAAATAAGAAATAGGCGACGTACATTTACCCGTGTCCCAGCTCAAGTGTCGCAGACCATTCCAGAAGTGGAAAGTGAAGGGTGCGGCCAGGATAATCTTGCCGGTGTACTTCACGAAGTCGGGCAGCCCAGCAACGAACTCGACGATGTGAGCACTGTCAAAAGTGCCTGGAGCGACGAGGTATGCCAAAGAAAAACCGTAGAGGACTAGACAATATCACAGTTACGACATATTTCAGTGATCCATGAGGAATGGGGACATACGCGCACTGAGTGCGCCGCCAGTCGCACGGTTTGCAATCGAGCTAAGCCATGTCAGCTGAGGCTGGTAGATTGTGAAATGAGGGCTGGACGGGCGTTTAAGACGCTGAGCATTCAAGATTTCCTCCGAAGCTGATGAAGGCAGAGACTGTATCTGCACACCACTAAAGATCATTCAGAAATGACAACTCAAAATCACAAGAAGCATCCTTACCGCTTGGGAATTACGGTACGCAAAGCGATTTGGTTTCTCCCTGTATTAAGCATGTTATCAAACCACTTTGCAGGATTGTGATGCGCACTCACCAATAATTGGAGCGAAAGCCACTCTTCTTGTAGCAGAACTAAGGCCAACGCGAGCGGACATCATGGAGTTGAGGCGGAAAAGTGTGTTGCGGTAACTGACGGTGATAGACGGAATCGGATCGTGGGAAATCTTGCGGTTTTCACAAGCTCGACCTCCCGCCTAACGTAGAACTTGAAGCACTTCAAGCAGGTAGATACGTGCAGATCGAAAAAAATATACAAAGCAATAGATGTTTTTTTAAAAGAAATAACCTAATTATGAACATTCATGTCGACTGACCAGGTCAACTCTGCGCACTCAAACTTATTGTGTCAGGCCGAGACGTGGAAATATATGCCAGCATTCGTGACGTCCCGGACATATTATTATATATATGACGGCGTCAATTGAACATAGCTGCAAATTATTAGCAACAGCGACTCGGAGGGTCTATTGGATCCCATCATGAAGTAGTGAGCCATATGGCGCATACCGTTACCATCTGTATTGACTAACGTCAACGCTAGTACACCTTCAGATGAATCAAGTACTAGTGTGCCGTCGTGCACTCTCCGAGCCTTCATTCAGTGCGGTGACCTCCAATATAGACTCGGAGTCAAGCCAATTGGTATGTATCATACTCTACAGCCCCACAATTACACCATCTGACTATGAAACTGGAAGGAACCTAGTTGGCCAGCTTCCCACGACTAGCACTTGAACGTTCTACCGTGTCGAAGTTTTGCCGTGGGCCAGGCAGACCCGGTTTTGCGAGTCTTGCTGGCTTGAAAACTCCCGAGTCCTGCCAAAAATATTACAAGCATATAAGAAAACTAGAGCTCAGTGATATACTCGGCTCCTGATCCCTCGAGCCCCGCATTGTCAAATTTCCAAGGAAACAAGAAATAATGTCCAAGGAACTTGATCGTTCACCAATCTGTCAAGATCTTAACCTCGAGAAGGCGAAATACCATGACGCACAGCGCAGTGTGTGGCGCTCTATCTGCATCATCGTGACCTGCACCGCTGCGATGGTGGTCAACGTATGTCCTCATCGCAATCACATTATGCGATATTTTTATGACAGCTTGCCATTCGTTATCAACCACAGACCGCTAGCACAAGTTCTGTTGCTATCGCGCTTCCAACTATCGAAAGAGACCTAAATATCAAGGAAGAACAACTCCAGTGGCTAGTATCTGCCTATACGCTCAGTTCGGTGCATCATTGTTTCTCTTCATTTTTCTGCGTCCCGGCTTACTTTCCACTCAGGGCTGCCTTCTCTTGTTCTTCGGCAGGTTGGCGGACATATATGGCCGGAAAAAGGCGTTCATGATTGGTACTCTCTGTCAAGTCGTGTTTTCTCTTGGTGGTGGTTTTGCACAGGGTGAGTGCCTCCCATCTGTCGGTCACTTCCCTCCATTTACACCGTCATCGCAGATGGTATCACTCTCGTCATTTTGCGTGCCTTCCAAGGCATCGGGAGTGCCGCTACAATACCGTCCGCAGTGAGTATTTCGTATACTTCGAACTGGAATTCTCATGGAATTTGTCAGCTCGGTATCCTGGCGCACGCATTTCCTCCCTCTAGAATGCGTTCAATAGCTTTCGCAACGTTTGCAGCGGGTGCTCCTGTCGGTGGCGCATTTGGTATGATCATCGGTGGTGTCCTTACACAACTGTCCTCGTGCGTCATAAGGTGTTTATGCTCGATGCTGAATTTTTGATGTTCACATAAAGGACGCATTGGCGTTCCTCATTCTATTTGATTGCAGCGATATCTACACTGATGGGTATTTCCGGTATGATTTCATTCGATGCAGATGTCACTGCGACGGAAGCTGTCGACTGGATCGGCGCTTCTCTCGTCACAGTTGGTTTGGTGCTGATTGTATTTGTACTTGGTCAAGGAGAAGTTGCCTCTCAAGGCTGGAAAACTCCTTGTAAGAACTTCTTTTGTGTCGCGTATTGCTGAAGTGCATGAATATTTCCAGACATTATTATCCTTTCAATCGTTGGGATCATCATGGTTTCGCTGTTCCTGCTGTGGGAGCGATACCTGGAACAATTTATGGACGATCCGTCAAGAACACCGTCCGCATGGACACCACCGCCATTGATGAAACTCTCGCTTTGGACGCGAGCAAAGGGCCGGATGGCTGTTATTCTCGTCATTGCACTCTTGAATTGGTGTGCTTTCAGTAGCTGGAGCTTCTGGGTTCAGGTACGCTCATGTTCCGCTGCCCGGAGGGACGACGACGTTGATTATGCTCTGTTCAAGCTGTACTATCAGAATTACATTTTACTCACACCCATGCAAACGATGCTCCGGTTCATTCCATTGTTCATTGTCGGCTGTTTGTGCAACGTTTTCGTCGCAATGTCTGTTGGCAAATTGCCTTTGGTCATCTTTGCAGGTACGGTCCTGTGCGAGGAATATTGTAACATGTGAGGCTGACCTGTCGTCCAGTCAGCGGAACGCTATTGACAGCATCTGCTGCCATCATGTTTGCGGTGATTGATACAACCGCATCATATTGGGTGTCTGGCTTCCCGGCTACGATTGTTGTCGTGTTCGGCGCTGATTTTGTATACGCTTCTGGTACAATTTTCATCGCCAAAATCGCGCCTCCACACGAGCGCAGCGTGGCCGGGGCTCTGTTCCAAACTATGACACAGGCAAGCAACATTAAACGAACTCATATTGTCCTTTTCTAACGTTATTTTTCTGGGATAGCTCGGCGGTGCAGTTGGACTTGCAGTATCTACGCTTGTATTCAATGTCGTGGTTGCGAACGAATCTGCTAATGCTGGCGTCACTGTCAACTCTACTGGCAGCAACGCGCCCCGTTCCGCACAGCTCAAGGGATATAGATCCGCTCAGTGGACCTGCGCTTCATTTGTGCTTTCGGGTGAGTACTGCGAATTTGGCCTGGGTTGAGAATGCCTTGTTGACGATTTGTATTGGTGACGGTGAATAGCTGCGCTGCTGGCTGCAATTTTCCTTTACGGTGTTGGGATTGTTGGAGACAAGAAAATTTCCAAGCATGTTGACAGTGATAAGACAATAGCCGCGCGGTCCGAGTCCGACGGCTAGATGCATCCATTTCAAACATAACTAGCAACGATACATGGTGCCATAGTGCCATGGCCACACTCCCTCTACCCTCTATTCAATCATACCCTCATTCCCGGATTCAATAATGGAATCACCGTCTTCTACCACACATGTTCCATACTACCTACACTCCTTTCTAGTATTACACAATTCTGTCCTTACTCATAGATCCTCTGCTTCTCTTAATCTTGCACGGCACACACAATTTAAGTGCCGTACGATGATTTATTCATCCAACGTGTGTTGCATCTAAATTCTTTCCCCCCCGCCAGATATTCCATGACAAAGCATCAATAACAACGTACAAGTGTCTCCGTACCATCGCACGTAGAATGGAATCGGGTGCACTTTAGGACTTCGTGCCTTCTTTTGATGTCACGTGGATAAACACATTTTGTGTGAGAGATTCTACCCCTACATATATACCCTCGACTGATCTATTTTTTCTGGTCCTGACCATAAAAGCTGTCGAATGTGACAAACCGAGTCTGGACTCTGAACTCACGACGGCAATCAGGCATGCCATGAGCCTACTATCTATAGCTTGGCAGTACCCGCGACTCAGGTTTCTGACTGGCATTGCCGAAGTCGGGTAGACATGTTCAACGTCCCTACTCGAATATGTGCTACGCGCATTGTGTCATGATCCATCTAGTGAATGGATTACCTATGAAACATTTACCTGCAGTTTCCTGACATTGTGAGCCTCTTTTGGTTTTATAGGTTTCGTAGGTTTCGGGATAATCGTGGTACAGCCTGGTGGCACATCATATGATCAGCGATACCACGATGTTCCAGTTACATATTACTGGTGCACCGTGGATGATATGACTCCGAGGTGACTCAGGCTCGCTGGATCAAAATTCATCTCAATCGGAGCACAGAAAGGCCACAGAAATTCACGCCCCTGGTCAAGAACCCGGTCGACCAATCTCGGCGAACAATAGACTTCTGCCGACGGTATGGCAAGTCAAAAGGTACGTAGAAATAAAATTCATCATCCACCCAATGGGATTGACTATTGCAATGAATACTACAGTTGCCTAATTTGCATGACCTTATTGTCATGCCCCACCCCTACCCATCGGAATCGTCACACGATATAGTAATATCTCATATACATTCGCTATTGCCCACTAGCCTATTGTCTGTGTCGATGTAAATCTCCAATGGCGGCGGACGTGCGGAAAGTCTCAGTCAGACGGCGATATTTTCGTGACAATTAGGACGGAACATACGGGATTTTACAAAGTTCTCTCGACAGTGAAATTATTAAAGTACAATGGTATATAAGTGCGTCGAAAATGCGATGTTCATCAGCTCAACCAACATTTGATTGACGTCCTCCAGCAGTTCATTTAACTGCCATACCTCATACAACACTTCGACTACTCGTAAAAGCACATCCTCATCTCCCAAAGAACAATGGACTCATTCCCAAACATCCTCGTTACGCTGTCCGCTTCGAAGGCTGATGATGAGAGGAGTCCTGCATCGTCGACACCAGTTGAGGAGGAGTCGCAGTCAAGTTACGGAGGTTGTTACTGCATCATTGCATGAACATGATGCACAATATTCCACGCACATACGAACGTAAGTGGAGTCAATTATTGAAATCGCGGAATGCTGTCTTACAGTTGTTGGTTGTAGCTCCAGACATTCTCCTTGATAATTAGGACGGTGTCGTAGTCTCTGTAGTGTTTTTAGCTACAGCAGGGTTTAATGAGCGATATCACTCCATTTTACAACACATTTCGTTCAGCATATTTCGACCTTCGTTCACCATTTTTGTTGGATTATTTTTTTTGGATTCTTCGGATCTGGGTATCTTGGGTACAGTTGCAGGAGATACTTATGAGACTGTCGGATATTCTGAGCAACACACATATAATTATCTGGAGAGAATGAACAATGTTTAGAAATATGACCCACTACTTGTCGAACCTTTGCGCATGTGTCAGGTTTACACAGTCGCGCGAGGAGAATCAAAAAACACAATGTAACTATTTTATCCCTGTCGGTGATTGTCCGCGTATTCGTTGCTCACAGTGAAATTGAATTCGACGTACTAGACTTGAAGTGTTGAAGGGCATCGTGCAGGGTAAACGTCGTGAGAGCAAAGTTGTAGTCCGCAAACGTGTCTTCAATTCGTCACGGTTGTGTAATCCAGCAGGCCGAGTTGGGTGCATGCTTCATTTTGGCAAATGCTGCGCAAGCCCGATCGATCAATCATTTTGTGTAAGCAGTGAACAATTGAAGGGAACTGAACAATGCAGCTCGTTCCAGCCTGTTACGCTGATCAATCGGCGGTACGCACCATTGTGGTGCGTGTCATAAACTCCACCCTGCCCTGCGTAGGACGACCTTCGAAAGATTCGTCTGGATCCGAGCATACAGCGAACACATGTATAATGTTAATTTGCTGACTAGCAATTCACCCCGGAGATACTATATACCTCTGGGCGTGGCGCGAGGCAATGATATTGCACTGGAAAACTCATTGAGTGCTGCGAGGAGCAATGTGGCACGTGAACACCAGTGGTTTGTGTGATTGATCGAAGCTAAGGGAAAGAATAGTAAGAAAGGATGTGAGAGACCTTACTCATGAGGGACTGCGTAGGAATCCAGGCGCATCGGGACGGATTTCTTTCCTAGCACCAGGGTCCAGAATGTGTTTCCATCTGGTAAACCGGGTTGAAATTTAATTTAACGATCACAAAGCCAGGTAGCCACGAAGGGACATTGCCATATCCAATGTCGTGTAGTTGCAACCGCATGAACGCACATTTCGATTAGATGATACTTAGATGAATGCAAGTTTTTCATGAGAACCGTGGTATGTTGAGTTGTTTGCATTTGTTGAATATGCAGGGCGTTGTCAAACACACGTAAACACATTTCGCTTCAGCAGTGGAAACTGGAAGGCTACCGGGGAAGTTCCTCTCAGACAGGAGTAACCAGTAGAAGCGTATATGATTCGGTTCTGGGTAAGAGACGATAAGTAATACGATACTACGAGCTCTGTATAAATAGGAGTCCGTAGGTATACAGTAAACAGACACAAATAGAGTGCGGTGTCCAATCATCGTTAAGCAGCATGCTTGTCAGTGCGTCATATGCGTAAGCCACGCTTACAGAAACTCGGGAAACTGCCAATAAGTTCCTTCGCAGCCCTTAATTTCCAGGATGCGCAAGGCATCATTCTACTACTTGGCGAACTTTGAATGAATGTTTCTAAGATAGAAATTTATGGAAGAGCCCATAGGATCCATAAGTACATCAGGAAAAACCTCCCCTGTGTATTACCTGGAAATGACGCGAAAATTGTGTGGATTACTATGTTTTATTGTATTTTACCAGGTTTTATCACGATATCTCACATTACTGACATTTACATAGTAAACCGCAGTCCCCCGTTGACACCATCACAGTAAAGTGGAGGAAAACGCGAAAAAACGCGAAAAAAAACGCGAAATGTTTGTAGCATCCAGCGCCATTCACGACCATTGAATATCACACTGATGTAAACAAAAAACATTATATTGTCATCCAGACTCGATATATGATATGGTAACCAAATGGTAATGACCGTAGAGAATTGTGCGGCCAGTCAACGAGTGTATCAGAGGTAGCGGAAAAATCCCACTAGAACATGAAGAACAGATTAGTGGTACTAGAAGTAATAGTAGATAGAAAGCAGCTGGTGAATCAAATAAACCTAATCAGACTCGCCGCCCATGTTGGCCCAGTCAACCTGCGCAATGATTTGCTCTTTCGAAAGTCGGGCAGACCCAACACTGCGCATGCCACTATAACGGAAAGAGATTAGTTGGAAATTGGAACAAAAGATCCAAAAATTGCGTACATAACAGCACGATAGATGCTGTGAGTTAGCTTGTGATACTCAAGCGGCTTCTTCTGCTTCATAGTGAGGAGAAGGAGCATGTGTGCTTTGAACGTGTTGTCGTGACTCGGACCAACAAATTCGCTGCTCTTTCCGATGGTAAAATCCAGGATACAAGCTTCAACCTAAGATTGTGCATGTCAGCCAAGGCAGCAACAAATAACGAACTTTACAAACTGCAGTAGCAACACTGGCTATCATGTGGTTGACAACCTCCAACTCATCTGGAGCTGTGGAGAGTGAAGACGAAAGTAGGTAAGAAAATTTGATGCCAAGATCGTTGTATTGGTTGGCAACGAAGAAGCCGGCTCGAACACCCTCTTTGATCACTTCAGCCTGGAATGGCTTCGAGGTTTCATACTTGTTTTTCTGAAAGAAAAAAAAATTATTCGAGGTTGCGCAGATGTCACATGCACACCGTACCTTTACTGACCAAGGGTAGATATAGTTGATGTCTTCTAAGAGCAACGAGTTCTGAGCTGCGGAATTTGTCGCAAGATTGAGAACACTTGTGACAACTACACCGACTGCCTTCTTAAACTGATTGCGGCAGAGGTGAATGCGGCGTGTAGTCTGAAGTGCAGTCATGAATTTTTTAAAAATACAATTATACACTGATAGAACTCACATAATCTATGAGCGGCTTGGCATACTGAGCCCATGAGTCACTAAGAAGGCGTTCAGCCATGTCATTGTCCCCGGTATAACCTTCATGATCAGCTGACTCGACGAGAGCTTCATAGGCCAGTGTCTCAGTACCGCGAGTTGCGAATGCAGTGGTCATTGCAAAAACATTGTCAATGGTGAGATCAACATCATCCTCCAGGCCGAATGCAAACATGCGTTGACCTCGTTCATAGCTTCCACGAACGACCTTGCAGACCTTCTCCGACTGCAGTTTGATGGAGATAAACGGAGAGTTCCCGCGAACAGTCACCTGTAGATCCGTGTCTGGCAACCACACACTGGTAGTTCCGTTGAGGCTTGCAGTATCTGAGGCACCTGAACTGACCGCGAGTGCAGTAAGAGGCTTCTGCTCTGGTCAGTCGACATGAATGTTCATAATTAGGTTATTTCTTTTAAAAAAACATCTATTGCTTTGTATATTTTTTTCGATCTGCACGTATCTACCTTATGCATGACAGTAACAATGGCTAAACACGAGGACAGGTCAGTTGTGTAAGCTACAATTTGTGGACACGTTTATTAGTTTGCATTCTGTCCACATATATATGTGGGTTCCCATACACTGTGTGGACAGGCCCGAAGTGACACCGTTGTCGTCCTTACAGCCCTGACGCTCGTCCCGGTACTCTAGTTAACGCCTTGCTTGTCGTATGGTTGAGTGACGGTCGCCAACACGTCCAAGATTTTTAACAATTGTTTATGACGTTGACGCCACTTTACGTTTTGTATGGAAGACGAGAGAACGTCCTGAACGTCAATTAGCTGTAGTACTCAATTTTGTATACTTGTGTAGGTGGGTTTTTGGATGTGTTTTCCTAGTCGGATCCCTACACTATGAGATAACAGTCGAAAGCGTCCACTGTTTCCTCGTCGTCGCATGGCTTTGGTTCCAACCCACTCGATGCCTCAAGCGCTATCACCGGTAGTCAAGCGAGACACTACTGAGACCACTCCAAACCTTGCTCTTCCGACTCAGCTTTCCTTTCCTTATACTAACCTCGGTGACCGAATATTACCGAGGACTATTCTGGTCGCCAGGCGCGATATGGCGGTACCCTCAATGTACCCACCGTTAGATTTGTCTGCGGAGCTCAGATTAGGTTTTGAATTAAAACCTGGTCAATGTATCATTGCAGTTTCGCCTTGTCAGACATCCCGCTATTAAGAGTGGACGATAGTACATAAACGACAGCCTAGTACCACTCAGGTATAAATCATTCGTTCACCTTGACTTAAGTCTTTAACGAACCGCTTTGATAAGTGACCGGAGCGATTATCACCGCGGTTAACGTGTTTATACAAGAGACTCGGTCCGGAACCCCCCCCGAAGCCTGGTTACCACGGAAGAACACAAGTCCGAAGCATCACTTCATAAACAGTCAGTAATCACTCGATACGTGGTCTGATCAAACCACGCTCCAGTGGCCTACTATACTTTGATGAGCGCCAAGTACGCGGCACCCCAGACATACATTACACGGCACTACGGTTACCCGCAGGAGTTGCGTGGACGTCGAGTTACTTGCGTCCTACAGTTGGCGTGAGGCAGTGGAGTATCCATAAAAAACACTGCAGATGGACATGCTGTATTAGTAAACCAGTGTTTGCGACCTCCTTGCGCTGACATTGCAAGCTCGTCAGCACCGACGAGATGCACGAATGGGTAGAGAAATACGAGGGAACTCTGAGTTTTGAAACGACAAGTGAAATCTTTATCAGAAGGAGCCGGTAGTCTATAGCCGCTGCACCGTAAATCGGCACAGCGTAGAGTTCACAACGTGCATAGGACCTAACCGGATCTGCACCGTTTCACTTACTGCACGCGCGGAAGGACCCTGAGCAGACGACGGACCGACAGGTGAAGGGCTGCAGCCCCTAGGGTCGTTGCATAAGAGCGTGCTACACTCGTGATTCAGGCGTCTTGTCCTTAAAGGGGAAACCTCGCGTGCTCTGCAGACGCGGAAGGTTCGACAACTCCTGTAGCAGTGATAGGGGTTTACAGAGTGCTGTTACCTAGTGACTATTCGAGCCCGTTGCTGTTTTAATAAGCAGAGTGCACGTCACTGCGACAGTCTGATACCATGCCCGCGCCATAATAAGTACCACCCTCGATTCGGTACAGTCGACTCCGACCATCTAACACTTTACTCCCGACCTGCCCGCAAATTCTGCGACTCGTAAGTTCTAAAGGGCAGGCTTCGACTACTTCCGTCTCTGACATAGACGTGTAGGTGACTTCTAGTAAGTCTTTACTGATGAGTTTTAGTGTTCTTCGTAGGAATGGCGAACCCTTAATGCAATGCGTTTCGCTAAACCAAAGAGGGACATAATTCGTACAATAGTTTGGCGAAACGTCCTAACACTACGCGTGAGTGGTTATTAACCTCGCTTTCGGTGAGAAGAACATCGTCTTGATTCCGGTTGCGCTCGCCTGTAGTACCTCAACTCCGCCTTTTCACACAACGCCATTGACTGCCACTATCTGCCTTAGCCTAGCACCCTTTAGAACGCCAAAAGTGTTCGAGCTGGAGGGCGGATTGCATCTTGAACTTCGTGAAGTTCG
>JRHT02000397.1:0-21687 GCA_011800875.2 Suillus brevipes Sb2 | reverse complement strand
ACCCTAAAATGATAAAGTCTTAGCCAGCTTTATCTGCTCTAAAATCTGCAAAATATCTATCATAATTGTATCCCGCATGAAAATGCTTTATATACCCGGACTTACTTGGATGAAACCCGCCAAATCTACAACCATGACAGTCTAGTTGCCAGCTGTCACCAAAATGGTGTAGTATTGCAACACGTGCCGGCCGTGGGAAAGGATGATTTAGTTGACCAACGTCGCCAAGTTGATGGCAAGTGTCGGAACATTACAATTCTGCCCTGCTGTGACAATCGTATGTAACCTTTGACTGTTTTTATGCTCTTCACAATCTCTGAACAAACTCCAGCATTCAATAAAGATTTATATGGCCGGACTGTGTTGGATCAACACCACCTACAGCCCAAGGGTGCCGAGCGTTTACAGCACTGTATCAAGTTCTGTCAGTGTGATTCACTCATGCAAGCTAAGCTTGCCATTGCAGCTTCGACAAGCACTCTATTGACGCTGACAGTAGATATGCAGTTACGACACTAGCTCGTGTTGCCCAAGACTTACAAGAACCCCATTAACGCTGATATTAGGTATGCGGTTACGACGCTGGCTTGTGTCGCTCGAGTCTACAAGAGCCCCATTGACGCTGATATTAGGTATGCGGTTACGACGCTGGCTTGTGTCGCTCGAGTCTACAGGAGCCCCATTGACGCTGATATTAGGTATGCGGTTACAACGCTAGCCTGTGTTACTCGATTCTACAAAAACTTAATTGAAGCTGACATTAGTTATGCGAATGTGATGGTTGCTTGTGTTTCCCGAGCCCGCCAGGTACGCAATGTGAGCGACAAGCGCCAATATGCTGCCGTCCTGCCCAACCTCGACAACATATGGTCACCGTGTGTATAGATAGCGAGTGATGTCATCTTCGACAGACTCTCTCGATGCTGGAGTCAGCCAATGTATTTGAATGTCAGACTGCTTTTGAAACAGGCTACATTAAGTCCACGGTCACAGAACGACGACAATGTGATGCCTTTCACTACCTTGTTGGTTAAATAATTTAATTGTGGGGCGGAATGTTGACTGCAGGTCTTGCCTTGTAGGACCTGCTTGCATAGACTAATATATGGTATAGGGTAACACATTGCCATACTATAGCAATGAAATTATTTTTACATCAGTTGAATGTCATGGCTTATCACTCGAGTCAGCGTCGCTACGAATCAAAAGAAAAACCAAGCTGATATTAAGTAGGATGCGGTTGTATTTACTACAAAGGTTTACTCAAACAAAGGCTATGTAGAGACTATGTTCAGATTTGAAGTTTGTTTCAATGCAAGACGTTTTTGTCGGATCTTCGATAACGCACTATTGGCAGCGACATTGCGCTTGGCAGCGGAAGAAGTGGGAAAGACTTGACTGGGTACGAGACAATGTGTGAACCTCGGCGACATAATGAAAAACGAGGACCATACCGATTCCACCATATCAAAAGTTCGTCAACTTCTTTTGACTCGTCGGGGTCTTCTAAGAGGTCGAGGAGGCTATGATAAAATGTTTCCAAGTCTGTGGTCGTGTCGGTCCTTGAGAACACCGAAGATGAGGTTAGAGCGAATCGGACCTACAATCAACGTCAAAATCATCTGCATACAAAAAAGCATAGTTCTCGACAAACCTGGGTTGCAACGTAAGCAATGGATGCAATGGTGGCAGAGTTCATGCCATGAAGACGAGTGTTTCCAGATCGCGTAGCTTTCAGTTCCCTATCAACCGAACTCGGAGACGTGAAGATGTGTTTGTAAGCCTAGCGTAATGCCATGCAATTAATGAATTAAGTAAAGAAAGACATGAGACATACGCATATAAGCAAGCGACTCCGAAGGAGACCGCACCACGGATCTTTGGCATCGTAAATATGATGTGCGTACAAAAAAACGGGCCATTGATCTCCGCAGACCAACAGTTCACTGCTTCGAAGGTTTTCTTTGGTCCTGTGTACAAAGAAATGATGAAATAACAATAACTTGTCAGGACTACAGATGCCAGCAAACCAAAACTTACTGTGAATCGTTCCAGTCTAATCCAGCAGGACAGAGCAGGGAGCCTGTAAGTTCGTGATTGAATCCGCGATCGATCTTCGAATTTCTGTGCAGAGGAGGTTGGATCGCCTGTCCTTTCAGAGCAATCCAATCTAGTATTGCAGACTTCAACGTTTTCGTGTCGTCGCCTCTTGCGCCTGCGGCTCCCTTACCTATCTAAAAAGCATTAGCAAGAACTCTGATCATGGTGGGAATGATGTACTAGCTCTCCGATATGAAGGATTTCCTCCTCAGACCCGTTTGTCAATCATTCCAAAAGGCCGGGATAAGAATCCAAGAGCTGCTCGAACACACGATGTTCTCGCCGCTCTCTGCCAAACGTGTCAATTAGCGAGCAAAAAGAAAAATAATCCTTTACTCAGCGGAAAAGTCCTCTAGTGCAGTGTTTTCCATCTGTTCTAGTCTTAAGATGCCATTGGTGAGTAGGGAAGGGTAGTTGCATAGCGCAAACACCGTTCGGCCAAAATGTCGTCCGTGTGAGACAAGCAGATCCGACAAGGAGCTAAGTGCAAGATGAGTCGACAAAAATCTGTGAAAACATGGAGCAGCTAACACTTTTTTCTGGGGGCCCATTTGGAGGGCAGACGAGGCGCGTTTGCTTGGAATTCCGGCAGCGATGTCCTCGGTAGTCATGAGGGCTGAAGAGAAAGAAAAGCGTAGTCCAAACTTCCCAGACGGAATGAAGCTTTTAACGTGAGCCTACATGATATAAAAGGAAAGGTTGTTGTCGGAGCGGCCATGTTGAAGGTTGAGTGGCGGCCAAGTCTCTTGGCGCATGGCGGCCAAGAATAGGTCAGGGTATCCGCTGATGGCATGGATGACCGGCCCATGCGCTCCGCCTATTTGAATTTCACTATATGTAAAGGATGGAGTATTCAGAAACAAAACACGCACAACAGAATAAGTCCGTCCATATGTCACAGTGGGTGGGTCAGACGCTCAAATTGCAAGGACATTCTGGTAGCGTTAACTTGAATTTAAGGTAAATCTAAATGCTAGTGACTTACCTTGTAGTGCTGACTTGAATGCCTGCCCTTAGAATCGAGTTATCGTGCAACTCGAATCTAAAGAGCGAAGGACTCACAAGTCATGATGCTTTAAAGTCAGTCAACGGACTCATTGTTCATCCCAAAAGCTGATCATAAAATAGCGAGGTGGATGTTGGTGATAACGATTCCTTAGCAGGGCACATCAAGGCTCCCCTTGTGCTAGTAGAGAACAATGAAACAGAGGAGGTAGAGTCCGTCGCCAGGCTTAAAGAACGATTAAAAAATGCGGAAGTAGGCTGAGCAAGGCTTGAAGAAATGTGGCGAACATACAGGCTTCGTTGGTTAGAGGAGATGTATCGGACAAAGGTACTGGAAAGATACACACCACCCGATATCGATACTTGCTCTCCGCATCAGATCCCATGGGACGCTCCTTCTCCCGTTCAAAGTATGTCTGACGTGATCCATCGAGTGACAAGCTGACTGTCTTGCTCAGGCGAAGTTGAGTAAATCAAAGAATGCGGGGGCCGGGGTAAAGCAAGATGATGAGTAGTCAATGTGCAGAACTCAAACTTCTCAGACAGACCTGTTAAGTTCGTATCAATGATATTCAGCCCCGTTTTCGGCACATATAATGTTCAGTGCCACACTCATGCTAAGTTCTTCGACCTCGAATCCAATTCTAGAGGATTTACACCTTGTCAACTGATGTCGGGTGTGATGACCTTAGCTCTGCATGGTGACGGACCGCCGACTAGTACAGGTATTGGATACAAAGAGGTCGTGCACCGTCTCAGTGAGGATAATCCTAAATCAACCAAAAAGCTAGTAAGTTGCGGAAGAAGACGTACCACCGCAATTAACGGCCCACTGGTTGATGGCCTGGGTCAATCACTGCTGTCAAAAAAACCAATGTTCTCTCATTCTGACGAGTGATCTTTGGAGGAGAAAAAGTAAGCAGGTCGGATGACACATGTTTGTTGTTCGAGGACGAAGGGAGATCAAAGAGCATTTTTAGTTATGCCCGGCTAGTAAATGCGGTGGGAGCATGGCTTGCGAGAAATAGGAGTAGTAGGTAGATCCGGGATGAGATGCGCAAATAACGAACAAAAAGAATCGGTATTGCTTTCATGGGTATAATGTCCTAGGGACAGAATTACAAAGAACTATCAAAAACCCGCGCTCGCGAAGTATGAGTCGCCGCTTCTGACTAGAGGCTTCATACAATGGTAGTACACATGGTACAAACCACAGCAATGGTTTATATGATGATTTAATAAATATAGATGGAGAATGAAATTACTGTGCTCAAAATTCAAAGTCATCAAAGTCGTCCGTCACATCATCACGGTCCTCGTCATAAAAACACAATTCATCCGGTCAAGGGGGTGGGATAAATTCACTGGCGGAAGACGAGACACCTGCGCGAGCGCGGGGGGGGGGGGGGGGGGGGGGGGGGGGGGGGGAGGGGGGGGGGCATCAGCAAGTGCAGAAAATATGACCAAGGGGCTCACTAGTGTTGTCAGAGAAGTCCATTTCGCGGGCATTTTGAAGAGCCACCATATAGAGCTCTATCTCAGCTTTGGCGCGGCGCATCTTGGCCCGCAAGATGAGCATCTCTAACTCGATGTTGTGTTGATAGATATTAACAGTAAGCGAACGTGCCATCAGCCCTGCCTGACAAGCTTGTTCTGTGCATAGTGCATCGTAGAGCACTTCTTGAACGTCAACGGTGACCCACGAGTTCAACAGGGGTAATAAGGGTCCGATGCACTTTAGAGAGTGAGAGTGAGAGCAGGTGAGAATATTCATAAAACTACTAACATTCAAAATGATGGATTTGCGTTTGACTTCGTGCGTAGTAGCAAACCCAGGTACTGAAGAGGCAGTTCCATCCATGAAAGTGCAAATTCCCATCATAGGTTCAGCATCCTGGAGGGGGAAGGCATATTGTCTCTTTAACCATGCTTCGCATTTCTCTTGCGTAGCCGCTGAACAGCTCAAGTTTCTGCGATCCACAGAACAAATTGAGGTTGCTGAATATCGGATGTCCCGCTTAACCGGATACACAGAATGTTTGACTGTTTTATAAAGTTTAGACTACTGATTCATGCACCAAGGTTGAAGAAGCTCACACATGCAGTGCTGCTGCAAGTGTTCAAGGGCCTGGCTATACAAAGACACCTCCATCTGCCCTCGTTTCCTCCTCTCCTCCATGAGAAGATGCTCTACAACGATGTGTCTTGTGTTTGTGAATCCATTGTCAGCACAAATGATCTGGTGTTGTCCCAATATTGACTCCTGTTTCGTTTCTATAATGCGCTCCCCGACAATTTCCCAAAGATCCCCAGGATAAACGCGATCTTTGAGTAAAAATGATAGAACCTGTAATTCCGTCTGAAGCTGTTTTGAAAGACTTTAGGATGTGCCAACAGACATGAATTCATGTACAGGCCTTGTCAATGGCTACAAGTCCTATGTAGGCATCGAGCAATTCAATGCCTAGTGAGTTTGAAATTCGGATGATGTTTATACGAGAAGCTGCATCGTCGAACAGCTGTGAAGGTGAAACACAGATTGACATCAGGGATATGTGAACGACTGTATTTTTGTGTTTACATTATAATATTACGTGTGGAGACGGCGTCTATTTGTAGCGGCGACTGAACCGGTGAGAAACTTCAATGGCCATCAAAACGTGATCTATAGATTGCATACAAAAGACTTTCCTACTATAGGAACCACTAGAAGGATGATTGAAAGTTGGCTGGTCAAAGGGTGGTATGACACACGAGTTTCCTAGTATAGAGATTCATAAGGGATGATTGAAAGTTGACAGGCCATCAAAATGTGTGCTGAGTTCCTAGCGTAGGGTTCGATGATGGAGGATAAGTATTTATCAGAAATGTTGTCTCGATGCAGACTTACTAAAACCATGTAGCAGACTGCACGAGAGTAAATAGGTCACTGCGACAGTCCAGGGATTTTAAAGAAATGATTAGAGCCATGCGCCACCGGGAAGTTTGACTCGCCTGAATTTTGTATTCCTTACGTGTAGAGCTAGGGACATGTTGTTCTGCTTGTGTCTGAGGCCACAGCAGCGTCAGACACAGGAGGCTGTGAGCGCTGAGCTTGATGAGAATAGTCTTTATCTAGTCCTGGTGGGCTTGGAGCGCATCATTCTGCTGTTAGATTAGATTTGGATCGCGTAAAATACCATATCAGTCAAGCATAGGAGAAATAGCACTCACCCATAATATCACTGACAGCGCCAACTAACGAAGACCCGCTCATATGAAGCCATAGATGATGTAAATGTGGGTGCACTTGACGCCCTCTGTACAACACTCGGACGTGTGCCTTATATGTCATAGGTCTCAATTTACTGCGCAACTTGAACATGAAAAAATAAAAATTAGTACTTAGATCAAAATATCTTCCAAACGCCGTCACTGAGGTATTCTTGTAGAAGGGCATGGGAATCGTGTTCAAACAGAGCTCAGAGAACGGAGGCAAGCACAGGTTGGTTTGAGAACTCACTGAAAGAACCGAGATATCAGCCAGGAGAAAGGGGAACCGGGAGTCCTGAGGATAACTGTTGTGCGAAACAATAGTGGAAAGCTTACATGAGAAGTAATTCAACTAGAGGCTATGCAGGGAGGTCCTCAGCCTGCTTTTGACATTGGCAAGAGCGAAGAGTTGGCGAAGAGGGACTCTGACTCCATTATTACTAAGCAGCATTAATGCGTTGTAGCCAAGTTTTTGCTTACATACGACCACAGAAATTTCCGGCACCACACTGAGCAATGCCTCCCATATTGCCTTCAACGATGAACTCATTCCAGATACCCTCTCTTTTGCACCCACCACTTTCACTTAGCTGTTATCGCCATCATGTACGCGCACACGTCATAGCGCAATTAAATATATGATTAAAGTTATAGCGAGTGTTACACCTTTTTTTCTGTTTAAGTCTAACACGATCGAATTCGAGATCAGTTGTCTCGCCCACCAGCTGCTCGCATCTCACCCTGAACCACGCGCAGTTCAACCTAACTAACATGAGATCGTGTTAACGAACGGCGTCATTTAGCACAGACGAAGCTGGAATGACAGCACCTCCGAGTCAAGCAAGGGGCCCAGATTAGCATCGATCCTACGCTGATTTCAGCTCTTACGGATTTTTTTTACTTCTCCCCCTCGTTATTCAGCTAATACATACCAACGGATGCTGATGGTTTTCAGAAATCGCTTGAATCTAGGGGATCTGAATTTCTATCACCAGAAACACTGTGCCGTCACAACAATGTGTTCATTTGGACGTCAAATTCACCGGTCAGTATGGCAATGACTGTACGTAGGTGAAGACTAACGTTTTGAGCAGGAGAGACAATTCAGAACTAACTTCAGCGTTTACGGGCGTCGGGCAGAGATCACAAAGAATAGGTTAGCTAAGTCACGTGGCTTCTCAACTATTTGAGTATTCAATCCCAGTAATTGCAGACCGCTGTCACGCTGATTCAGTATCTCAAGGAACATTCTCTAGTCTTCTTCGCATATGGAAGCAATACTTCTATGAATGACGCTCGGGTCCGGCGTGGTATCAAGACGTTCCTTGGTTGAGATCTGTCCATGAGTCTTTCGTCCCTTCTTTGAAAGAGCTCACTACTACCCTGGGAGATAACAAATAAAGCGAGTCGTCTAATGCATGTTTTAAATCAATTCTGACTTTAGCCCGTGTTACCACATGTAACTATAGTGATCGTCTTTGTTGCTTTTGCACACCTCCAGAACAAATATGGCGGTTCATCACCGGCCTTGCTCCGACTCGCATGCATTTTCTGCAGTGTTTAAATAGAACACGAAACTCCTTTGCACCAATCCCGTCGCCAACGGATGAGTCGAGTGCATCAAACAACTCCATCTGCTCTCTGTAGGTCCACTCTAGTCGAACAGGAGGGACTCGCTGTTCTTCATCGCTTATCAATGAAATTGTATATTTGCAGCAACAAGTTCATACCTCGTCGCGGGTATGGGAAGGCGGCTAAAGGCGCCAGCTGGGAGTACACGTCTATTTTTACTAGGCGATGATCACGTAAGATTCCTTGATCATGAAGAACGCTGAATAACACTGACCTTCGTATCCGCATCGATCAGAGGCACATCTCGCAGTCCAAAAAGTGCTGTCTGTGGTCTTATTCCGCCAAGGGTACACTGCCGCCTCTACGTATGCCCCTCTCCCACCGCCATCAGCGCATACACAGCATGGATATTGAAAATCATATTCTTTGCGGTGCTTCTCTAGGCCGGATGGCGGAACCTTCCTTCCCTCACAATCGGCAGGCCTACATTTTTGTTTGTTGAAGTGTCATTGCTTACGATTCGAACAGGGCTGAAGTAACTTACCAACACCATTCAACCATCGATTCTGAGGCACTGTCATAGTGTAGCAGGGCGAAGCGGCAAGTCTTAGCTTCCACAATCAGTTTCGCTAACCTATGAGCCATTTCATCACAGGCAGGTGGGGCGGTGATGATAGAGGAAGGTGAAGATGGTGGTTCCATTGTGTGGAATGGTACAGAAGGACCTGTATCGTCTTCTGCTTTAACGAAACAGCGGCTTTTACCTAAGTCATGGTGGCTGATGTGCCGTCATAATTTGCGCCAAGGGCCCAGCATAACCTGCCGCCAGAGGTTTTTAGACTGTGGGAATTTAATGCTGACATTGTTTGGCGCCAATGGCCAACGCTGGCGCCAACTTGATGGTCCGTTGTGTGGCGAGTATTGCCGAGTTCTTTCATTGATATTATATTAGTAGTGCTGGGGATAATTATCGGCCGTCATCAACATTCCCAACATTTCAGCTTCTCATGGCTTCATCGTCAGGTCCGACCCCTTTCCGATGTACTTGTACTCGGAAATTCACACAGGAGAGCGCCTACACCAAGCACCAGCACTCGTGCTTGAAAGGCAAGAAAAGGTTATTCTCCGCTTTATCTAAAGCAAAAGAACTTCTCGGTTCTGTAAAACGGTCCCGGGTAGATAACAGTGGCAGGTACACTTCAAGTACACCATCAGACCGCCCGCCAGTAACGTTGTCGTCCTATGACCAGGCCAATGAGATGTTGACGACAGATACTTCTATTATTCGCTCAACTCCGTCAGCGATGCACCTCGGCCAGGAATCGTTGTGTGATTCTTCATCGCACAGTGAACCTACTTCTGCTAATCCGTCTACGCAAATAGACGAGGGATTATCGCTAGCGCAGCGAAGGAGCCAACGTACTGGCGTTCCTATGCCGCTGCGCTATAGGCAGTATGACGACGTGCTTCTGCAGCCTCCTCCGAGCATTCCTTTCAGACTTCCTGACCAACAACCACAGTCAAACCTACCTGAAAATTCTAGCGATGCATTCACCGGGACTTGTATGCCACTGTCAGCCCCTCCTTTCCGCACAGCGAGGAATGTCTTTGGTCTTGTATGCCAATTCTTTTCATCGACTCCCCCGTCTCATGACCCAGAAGAGGTCGTAACTCTGCAAGACATTAGTTTTATCCCGGCTAGCACTCCAGCAGAACTGTCTGTTCCCCCCGAGCCTCGTGACATCTCGCTATATCCATACCCTAACAAATCCTCATTTGAGCTCGGCCATTGGTACTGGAATGGGGGTGTACAAAAATCCCATCAGAGCTTTAAGGAGCTGATCGACATAGTCGGATGCCCGGATTTTGATCCTGACGATGTGCGAAATACGCACTGGGATAAGATTAACTCGCAATTAGGCACGAGTGCTGAGGACGAAGAAGGGGAGGAATGGGAAGATGAAGACGTGGGTTGGCGTAAAACACAAGTGACAATCGAAGTTCCATTTTCTCGCACTACAGCTCAGCCGGGCGCTCGGCCCTATGTCGCCGCAGATCTTTATCATCGACCTCTGATTTCCGTTATTCGTGAAAAGCTCTCAAATGCCCAGGACGGTGAACTATTCCACTACGAGCCTTACCAGCTGCGATGGAGCGCCCCCCATCTTCAACACGAAGTCGAAATTCAAGGAGAATTATACACATCACCGGCCTTTATGGATGCGCACCGCGAACTTCAGCAGTCTCCTGGAGAGCTGGAATGCAATTTACCCCGCGCTGTCGTCGCACTCATGTTCTGGTCGGACGCTACACACCTTACGACATTCGGTAACACAAAGCTATGGCCAGTATACATGTATTTTGGGAATGAATTGAAATACCGCCGGTGTCAACCATCTTGCAATCTGGCAAATCATGTTGCGTACTTTCAAAAGGTATGATGGTCATTCAATTATCCTCTACACCACAGTTGACGTCTGGCAGCTTCCAGACTCATTCAAAGATTTCGCGGGTGCTCACACTCAAGGCAAGGGAGTTGGTCGAGAATGTGTAACTCATTGCCACCGTGAATTATTCCAAACACAGTGGAGGGTTTTACTTGATCCTGAGTTTTTAGAGGCATATAAACACGGGATCGTGATCAACTGCTGTGATGGCATCAAACGGAGATTTTATCCGCGAATTTTTACCTATTCCGCTGACTATCCTGAGAAGTAAGTTGTTGATCATTATCTGGGAGATATCGCAACTAACAAAAGCCAGAGTTCTCGTCGCGACCATTCGGCAGCTGGGAGGTTGTCCCTGCCCATGATGTCTAGTGCTGATGGGACGACTTCACAATCTAGGGATGAGTCGTGATAGGCAACAGCACACGACTCTCGCGCGCTCCGATGCCTC
The DNA here is from genome assembly GCA_011800875.2 of Suillus brevipes Sb2. NCBI lineage: Eukaryota > Fungi > Basidiomycota > Agaricomycetes > Boletales > Suillaceae > Suillus > Suillus brevipes. Next base: position 10,860 of record JRHT02000397.1, on the reverse strand, counting down.
GAGGAATCAGCTTGTTTCGACAGCGCGCGGCTTAATCTACCAGAAGAATTATGGTGTTGACAGTGCATCAGTCGAGTCACATCTCAAGCCCGATTCTTGGGTACCGACCCCTGTGAGCATGATCATTAGCTTATTTCTCGCTTGACCAACTCTTGATTAGAACTCGTTTTCCGACTGCCTCGGTCCCTTAGGATTCAACATGTTCATTGCGCTTGTTGTCAACCTTCTGCACGAGGTCGAGCTTGGGGTCTGGCGCATGCTTTTAGTTCACTTATTGAGAATTCTTTGTTCCCTAAACAAGGACCGAATTCATGAGCTTGACAGGAGGTCCGTCAAGTATTTATGATGACAATGACTCGGCGGGCTCATAACCAGTTAACTTTGACAGGTACAGGCAGGTCCCCCCATTCGGACGAGCGACCATTAGGCATTTTGCCGCCAATACTTCAGAAATGTCGAACATGGCTGCTCGCAATTTTGAAGATCTTCTTCAAGTAGGTCTTCAGAACAGTCGTGTAGGGCTACATGGACTAATTTTGTCTAGGTGTTCCATCCCGGTCTTTGATGGCCTTCTCCCGGACGAGCACAACAAAATTGTTTTGGATCTGTTGTTCATAATGGCACACTGGCACGGACTTGCAAAACTACGTATGCATTCTGACCTAACATTACAGATACTCAATCAACAAACCACTGATCTTGGTGAACAATTTCGTCAGTTCAAGAATAAAGTATGCGCTGCTTACCAAACCCAAGAGCTCAATCGCGAAGTTGATGCGTGGTCTCGCCGTCAGCTGAAGGAAGCAGCTAAACGGGGAGAGAAAGGCAAGGCGAATGATATTGTTCGAGGGACTGCAGCTCGAAAGCCCAGGACCGGTGGCAATGCTCAAGGCAAGCAACACGTGAGCCAGGAACAGTCGCAGGACACACCTTTACCAAAGCTACCACGGCGAAAGAAGTCATTTAACCTTCAAACTTACAAATTTCACGCACTTGGGGACTACGTAGCCTGCATATGTCGCTTTGGAACAACAGATTCCTACAGCACTGAACCAGTGAGTTGTAGTCAGCTGCTGTCTCCACCTTAATTCAATTTCCACCAGGGAGAATTGGAGCATCGTACGGCGAAAGGCAGATACTGTCGCACTGATCGAAGGGCTTTTGTGCGACAGCTGACTCAGATTGAGTGTCGCCAAACACGTTTACGCTGCATCAAGCAACGGCACCAATTGCAAACCTCTCGTGCAGAGGTGGATGAGTCGACGAACGATCCCCATGTACACCATCACATCGGCCAAAGTGAGAAAGTCTATGATGAATTCGGTTACTACCTCCGCAGCCACGCGAAGGATCCCGCTATGCAGGTAATATGTGTTTTACTTCATCATTATCATTCTGAGATTTGATTCAGGACTTCCTACCTCGCTTGAAAGACCACCTTTTGGATTGTCTCAAGTCAGGGATGCAATCATCTAATCTTGGCCAAGAACGTGATTCGATTCTCTTCAAGCGGAATCGAATCTACCACCACAACCTTGCGAGATTTAATTACACGACGTATGATGTCCGCAGGGCTCAAGACGTGGTAAATCCAAGGACGCCTCACTGTAACATTATGCTCCTCAAGCATCACAATGATCGTGACGACGATGCTGATGACAGCAACTTTCATTATGCTAAGGTCCTTGGAATACACCATGTTAATGTTATTCGTGTAGGGAACGTGTACGAATCCCGCCGGTTCGAGTTTCTTTTTGTGCGATGGTATGAATCGGTTCAGAGTCACACCTGGAGCACACATGATTTAGGCCGTGTTCGCTTCATCCTTCTGGAGAGTTCAGACACATTTGGCTCTGTAGACCCAGCCATGGTGCTTAGGGCATGTCATATCATACCCGCTTTCTCCCGGGGTCAGCGCAACCCCAGCGAGTGCGGGATTTCCCCTATCGCTGGAGATCATCAAGATTGGTGCGAGTACTACGTCAACAGGTGAGTTTCTATGCTTATTCTGGTTATATCTATCCCTAATACAAATGTAATAAGCTTCGTGGACCACGATGCCCTCATGCGCTTCCATTACGGCCTTGGAGTAGGGCACATGTATTCTCATGAGGCGAAGATAGAATGTTCTTCCTTGACCCAACAGGCAATTCACACTACTTCACATACGACACGGCAGTCAAATGACATGAGTTCGGAAAGGGAAGAAACCACCACCTGGAAATCTCCTTCCGACAATGAAGATGAAGACGATGAAGAAAACAATCACATTGGCGTTGAGGAGCTGGATTTCTTCGACCAGGAACGCAATGGAAGCACAGAGTCCCTCATCGACGCACTAGACAACATGTTTACGAGACATGTGTTCGATTACGAAAATTAGTATTACATCCAGTTCCCTGGCTGCTGGCGCTGAACGCATGTAAACCCTGTTGGCGGTTACTACATAGTCCCTGACGGGCATGTTTTCATTGATAATTCTTACTAATTATTTGTGCAGAAGAAACCATTATTGCGGCTTTTCTTGCCAGACAAGTCAGTCATTTCCGGCTGGCCATCACCACCTGGCGTGTCTCTAGTTTTGGCCATGGCCACTGGTAATCGCGATCGCTAATCTCTGGGCATCCCCAATCTATGGCTATCATGGTTGCCAATCTCTGGCCATCACCAAACTCTGGCCATCGCCAAATTCTGCCCATCACCAAACTCTGGCCATCGCCAAATTCCGCCTATCACCAAACTTTCAAGTTGGTCGTCGCTATTCTGGCCATTACAAATTAGCGCTTCGCTATTTAGTATCGACTTGTCTCCTCGTTCTCTCCACCTCTTACTTCCCCTCTCTATTTCTCAAAATAACATGATGCAAGGTGAGTTTAGACACTCTTAAACTCACCAGATGTTGACCGAGAATAGCACATTCTTCTTCTCCAACTTACCTGTACTTTCCAGACAAGAACAAAGTCCTGAGGATTCTCCAGCTACCGGTATGTATTATACCCTACACTATATATATCAATCGCTGATGCTCGTCGTTCAGAGCGATCCGGTTCGGCATCGGCTATTAGTCATTGTTTTCTCTAACTTGTCATTGTAGCATCCATTCGTCGGATTCACTGAGCACTTTCGTCTGATAGGATATCTTGCGAACGCCAACCGGGAGCTCTCGCCCCTTTACGTGAGTGTTGTTCATAATCATCTATTTTATCTCATTGTATTGGTTTGCAGCGTGCCGAACATGCATCTATGAACTCAGAACACAGTATTCTGGATATCGTAGGCATACTGGCTGTTCCAAGCCACAATAGAGTGATGTTTTCTGAAGTGTATGAAAAGAAGAGGGTGAGATCTTGAACTTAATGGAGTTTAGTCATTGACAGAATGAACATAGACCGGTGACGGCAATTTTCTGCGGTCGATCGACAGCGAACTTTGTCGCCCGAATGTTTTAGGGGCTACCAGTGTTGTGTGGCCCATGAGCATTACTTCCAATGCACAGTGTTGCTGAGGAATGATTTTGCCATCCATAGCTTAGCATGTTGGATAATTCCATCCGCTTCCATGAGGCACCATTCCCAGACGGATTCTCGCCTTGTGGTTCTTTCGCCGCCAGTGGGGCAGCGCCACTGCATGGCTTCATGTTTCATACCCCTCGCGCTGCCATTGAGGCTGGGCCTCTTGTATATCAATTTCCGCCTCCTGCTACTCCCACTACCATCGAGGCTGCACCTGTTCCATATCAAATTGAGGCGCCGCCTTTCCAACATACAACCTCTCTACCTCCTACTGATGGCGAGCGTGGATCTACTTTTTCCACCTGACCCTTCATCAAACAGGCAAAGTTGGTCCGCTGATTTTGATTATGATTTCCCAACTGTCACTGGGTCTGAAGGGTACACAGACAATTCGATTCTTGACGACCATCAAATGATGTCTGATATGTCTGTCGGACACCCCGACCGCCCCCCCATCCCTCCAACGATTGTATTCCATGAACGGCTCTCCTGAAAAGGTGTGGATGCACCGCTCCATTCCGACTTTCGAGCAGCCATCACTGATGCGTTGAAAAACTCTGCTTGGAACCGCCCTATATTTATAACAAAGTGTCTCTACCTTGGCAGCCTTTGGGTCGGGTTGTACAACCCCTGGAACCTTCCTGAACAACAATACAGACGGCTCATTACCAGCTGCTTTTTAACAGCGATAACTCTCAGCGGAACATCGGTGGATGAATTACACAGCCAACTGTGTAAGCACCTTCATTTGATTGCATGATCCACTATCTAACAGCATGATCAGTGACAGTGGTGACGGACGACATGAAAATAACATCTATCGGATGGAACACCCTTCGCCTCACTGTACGCATGCTTCACTTTTACCTTTGCTCACTCTCAAGCGTCATGAACAGTTCTCGAATCACATTGTGAACAGAACATCGGAAATGCGCAAAGTCATCTGGGGATGCATTCACACGCCAACTGGATTTTCAGGAAGTGAGAATGCAGCGAAAAAAGCAAGAGTCGATTACTTTTTTGCCCTGCTCGACTCAGGCAATAGGGAACTTGTGAGAAGCTAGAGACCGATATGATCTAATTTGATGGCTTACTCTGACTTAGGTGCAACGAGGCATATCAGAACTGACACAACTCCATATGTTCGCAGAACTGACATGGGTATCGCTGATGTGACCTATAATCGGCTTGGCCGAGAAGAAGAATGAGAATGGGAGAATTGCGGATCTATTTCCTGAGGAAGTACGAGACCGCAATGGTCTTACTAAAGGCGTAGTGGGGACTCTAGTGACCGTTGTACGTGTTCTTTCTCATTGCTTATGCCAGCCATTAATGCATTGCCGAATTAGATATACCACACACTTCATATCTGGTGCTCGCCGAAGACGCAGGGTCGTAGACTGGATCTCATGTATGACATCTTCATGGCTAGTCTAACCAGGATGTATGCCGACCCGGACCTCTTTCCTGAGTTCAAAGAGGCGGTGAGCAAGTTGCCTTTCTTACGGTCAGTGTTTGTTCATATAATTCTCGATCTCACTGCTCATACATATCTACATCCAGCAAAGCGAACGTCTTTCCGATTGATCCCAAGACCCTACAGCCAAGAACTCGCGTAAATGAGGCACCCCCGGTATTTGAAGATCTTGAGCTTATCACCGAAATGGTGCACAATCTCATTACTCTTCCAAGTGCTGAATTTACGTCTATACGTTCCCAAAGGGCCAATCTGCAGGCGCATGATTCATGCTTCGATGAGCTACTTTGACCGAGCATACATTTTACGCTATAATTTGTATTGTCATTCAAAATGAAGATATACCGTCAGATGATCGTTAACTTGGGGGATGAGGTGTGTGTTGATAAATGTATGAACGATAAAGTACTGCCGCAGACCTTGCAACACAGGGTTTGTTATGAGACTCAAGACTTGGTGCTTAAGCAAGCTTCAAGCACAGTACTCATATTAGCCAGCACAACGCAGAGTCGAATCACGAACTTCCGAGTCTGAGCCGAGACCAGACCAGGTGCATATGCGAGCAGGCGGGATTCCAATTTAGAGTCGCTGATGTTTATCATTGTTTGGTTCGAGTCCCGACTATCTAAATTTAGATTCAACGATCATTCCACGCTCCCACCAAACTACTTTGGGCGATTTTAAGGTGAGCCCCTTTCTGTCACGCTATCAGCGGTAATGTAATTGTAATTAGATGTCTCGTACGGTACAAACCTCATCGATGGGACCGTTACCTGTTAGAAACAGAAAAGTTCTAGTGAGTGTCGTTTGTGATAGCGCAAGTATGGAGCTAAGTTTCATCAGACGCAAGTTGACATATGGTTGGATTCTGTCAGTCCGATTTGCATTTTTACTTCACTGCAGCCGATTTATCGCCCGAATCTTTTAGCAACCAAATCAATTTCAACCTCAGGCTATCGTCGCGCCGCACTCGCGCTGTCTAACGGCAATCAAGGATAGCGCCATCCGCTTCACAAATAAAGTGAAATCAACGCTTGGGGTGCGTGTCAACATTTTTATCAGACCAACTACTCAAGAACGCCCGAATTCTAGCTGTAGTTGACTCGGACTCATCACAATACATGACGATCACAACCCTTTGTACAATATTCGCATCGATACCTGTAGCATATTATTCAACCCACCACTACCTCTTTTCACAGCGGCCAGTTTACACTTTACATCTATCATTCACCTTTACATACATACTCTAGCACATCACGATACCACGTGATGATCGATATTAAATCCTGCGGAAGCAATTCGCGTGACTCCGGCATGTGGATGTTCGCTTATCTAATGTGCGAACCTAAGCTGCAACCATCAACGCCTTCTGCTTCAACTGAGTACCTCAGGCTGCTACTGCGTCAACAGGCCAGTTGCAGATATTTTCTTGGCTTTCTCGTTTATACTGCCTGTATGGAATCAGTTTGACAAGACATCTTCAGATCCTGAGGTGAGTTCCACGCATTGCTTCTAAGTTCCAGTGCCAAACTGACAGCCTTCTTATGCTCCAAGTGCTGCCCTTCATTTGTTCAGGCTTTTGGTGAATTCTTAACATCCGAGGAGGACCGCTTGCGAATGAAAGGTGACCTTGCCAGTCACTTGCTTGTTTTCTTGCTCTGAGTTCTTAGCACAGGTGTCGAATTTCTCTCATCTATTCTCAGGAGATGTCCACATGAACGGCTCAATCGCCAGGCTAGTAAGTAAGACTGATATCAAGGATTAATTCGTTATACTCACCGTTTTTAACCAGTCTGTGTCCTCACCATGTTCTATTGCAGCAAGCTTGAAGATCTTGAGAGCATCATCCCTCGCCTTTCTTTCCTGGCAATATACGAAATAATGAAGAGGATGGGATCACTGGGTTGGTTGGGGTTTTCACACTTCGGGAGCAAGATGGTGTGTATATGTCCTCTCAATCAGTCTGTTCCGCTGACAACGATCAGCGCTACTTGGTCATGTTCTCCCCTCACTGAACTCTGGCCGTAAGTGCAAATACATGTTCATGTTCCTGTCGCTGACCACATTCTAGTGAACCGTTGCGTCCATCACAATCAGCGCATATATCGTTTGGCGCCACCTCCACCGGTGATTATACGAATGTGAATGCAGTCTCAGCATTCGTCTCAAGGAAATTGAGCAGTGTGCTACATGGTCAAGCTATCGTGCCTGATGTTCCGCCACCGCTGGAGCTCCTCTGCGGACATGTCTCCCAGGTACAGATATCCCTTCCTTTTCCTAGATCATCACTCATGAACTCCCACAGACATTTGCTTACGAACCATTTGTTGCCCACTTCATCATGAACGCGCGGCGAATAGCCGTTTCTCACTCGCTTCATCTCGGCTCTTGTGCAACAATCTCGGAATCGCAATGTAACACCTCTGGTCAACATTATGAACACCCCATTGCGCTCTTCATCATTCAACATCAATGGACCATTCCCCTCATCATCTCCGGTCTCATCTTTGGATTCGGGCAGTCAGCTTGCCTCTGGTGCCGATTTTCATCATAATCTGGAGTCACAACTCAAAGCTTCTCCAATCATATGTGACCTATTAGACCGGCTTCAGCGTTGCGAGTATAACACGCGCGAAATCCAGCGCGACATCAGCAACATACATCGCAAAGTCAACATCCTCATTGAAAGGACCCTTAGCAATGCCACATCTTTCAATAACGCTCAGCCTGAATTTAAGGACCCTTTCGCACCTGCTTCTGGCATGTCGACACCTGCAGTCAATATCCCGCGGGCTTCATTTAGTGCAAACATTGCACCAAATCAATCTTCTCCTGCGGATGATATCACACAGATATCTCAACGCCTGAACATGTTGACCACATCTGTTGGGCAATTGTTGGCTCTTCAAACACAGCAGCATATTCAGAATGCTACCACGGGCCATCTTCCTGCGCAGATGGGACGATCTACCCCATAGATGCAGGACATGGCCTCGAATCAAATCTTTCCCCATGGCATGGGGTCTAACCCTGCTGCCCTTGGTCATGGTGTACCAAACAGACCAGATATGCGACCATCACCACGCGCACCCAATCCCCTGATGCGCACTTGGTCAGCGGGAACGCTCGATCTTCCCATGCGGACCAAGACTCTCGGCAATTTGGGACGACTTGAACCCCCTCAGGACAAACATTGTTCCGTCACTGGGGGCATAATGCGGCGCGAATCTGTAGGCGTGAGCGGTTCAATCTCCTAAGCGATGCCAAATTGACTCACCTGTTTGATTGCTAGATGATTGATGCATGGGGCAATGAATTATCTAGTAGCTCAGGTCGTGATAACGGTCCCATGGTCTCCAAGTGGGAACAGTTGAATCTTGCGCCAGATTTGCTTCGATCTCTCAGCAAATTTGAGTTAGTGGTAATCCATTAGGACCAATTTTTCTGTTAAACTTTATGTTCCTAGTGTCGGCCCCCCCCCCAACAAGGTTCAGCAACCCCCGCTTCCATTCCTTCTGCGAGGTGCAGACATCATTGCGCAAGCTCCACCCACCCAAGAGCGGATTGCAGCCTATGTGATACCCGCTATTCAGGTGGCTGTGATAAACACTGCCGGACGCCCCCCTACCAGGGGACCTCTGGTAATTATGATATCTACCACGGTCAACCAAGCTACACAGGCTCAGCGTATGATTCGTGACCTCGGCCAGGAGCTACGCCTTCTGCAGCAGAACATGCCTCACATCATATGTGGGAGTCCACAAAAGCTGCACGCCCTCTTCACTGCTTCTGGAGGTCTCGTCGGATCTGAAGTCCGCTTCCTCGTCCTTCATGAGGTCGATCAACTGATTGCCCGCAACTTACATGAGTTTGTCTTCAATATAGTGAAGCTTCTTCCTCCGCCAAGGTCTCGACCTTCTGGGAATGTCACGCCGAACTCTGCTTCTGCCTCATCTCAACAATCTTTCAATTCCTTTGATGCAAACAGCCATCCTAGCTTGTCAACTTTTAACACAGGACGCAGGTTTTCTGCAATTTCCCCGTCTCCTCCGAATGAGCATACTACTGGCTCGTCGAACGTTATTGAACGACAGACTGCACTATTTTCCAACACTGTGCCGCAGGATGTGCTTAATTTAGCTACGGCTATCCAGCCCAAGGAGCCTGTGTGCATTCTAGTTCGCCGTGATGGAAATGTGACCAGCACCGAGTCCACTCAAGGATCTCATGGTCTTAGGCAATTTTACCTTTATCTTGCTTTCACCGCTGGTGTCCGAACAGATACAACTAATTTTGCTGCACCGGGTGGTGGACATGGCATCATTGGTTCGGGCCGCGGGGCATCTAGTGCTGAAAGCTCTCAAGCTCAAGAGTGGAAACTTGACGCGTTAGCAGATATATTCGATGACGCCGAGGTCAGCCAGGCGATTGTGCATGTTGGTGACATGACCTCTTTGGATTCGGTTGTCCACAAGTTTGCAAGCCGTGGGCTTGAAGCTGTACCTCTTGTTCATACCAGAAACATTCTCCCTCCCCCGATGCTTACACGATTCTCTTCTAGCACAGTGACATGAATGCAGACACAAAGTTGACTGCGCTGAACAAGTTCAAAAGTTCAGCTTCAGTCATGATGAGAGAACCTGTGAAGTCGCACTCGCCCGCCTTGGCCTGGATCCCGGTCCCGCGAACTTAGGGCTCATGACTGGCAAGGTACTCCTGGGTCTGTGGCAAAAATGCCCTGGTCACGCAGGAGAAGCAAGCTGGTACAAGCCAGTTTGACATGGTTTGACGTCAATTATTTCGTTGATATCTCATTCTCCGAGGTCGCGGATGCCAGGAACCCAAAGAGGTTTTAGCAACTTGTTTAATTGCAATTTATGTACATGAGTAGCTGTAAATGTTGCGTCTGAAGCGCGCTGTCGAACGGATACATTGAAAAACCCCAGTTCGTGCGTGGCTGCTAATTATGTCATCGTGTGAACAGCCCCAAGCCCGCGCCAACACGTCTTGCAACATCACAATGGCCACAATGGTACATTTTATTTTGAGGAAGTTCCAGTGAAGCTGTCTATTCAAGATTTCATGCAAGATCCAAGCTGAGGGAATTGATACGGAGGTCGCGCTGCTGAGTCGCAGTGTTCCTATCTGGCCGACCCAGCTATGGCGGTACACCGAAATAACATTACCGTGAGCGCGCATTGCTACTGTGAGAGACTTTGAGTACTGACTATGTGCAATAGTGAATCTTTAAGTCGTGATTTCAACGTGCAGAAGATGCAGATCAACCTCACTCAGTTCGTTACCTTCTTTTCTGATAATGTTGTTTTAACCGCAGTATCCACAGTCGCGAAGTGCGTGGGCATTGGGAAGAATTTGTTCATCCGTCAGGAGCTATATACTACTACAATGCGAAAAGTGTGAGTACTGCCTAATCTTCCAACTTGAAGTTACATACTCACTTCATAGCAATAAAGAAAACTTACACCGGGATGAACGTGAGGGATTGTTCCGATGGACAGCTCCAGAGGCTCGAATCTTGGATCGAGATGTCAAGAACTAAACTAGACGGAAAACAGTGGTTGTTAGTCGTCGAGCCGATCTTAGCAAGAGGGAAGGAAATCTACCCATATTATTATGTGGTACCCGAGAATCGCATCATTACCTGGATCGAACCCGTGGATGGCTTCCTCCTGTTTCAGGAATGTGAGACGGTATGGCATTGGAACCATAAGAGTACGTTACATCTTTTGTATATCGGTATTGAAGTTCAGTTCATTGTGTAGGACTCGAACTCGAAGCCCAATATTGGTGAGCACTGTTCTGACGGAAACAAACAAGAACACTTCTCACTGTTGGACTAGGAAACAC
>JRHT02000396.1:0-22095 GCA_011800875.2 Suillus brevipes Sb2 | reverse complement strand
CAGGTTTACGGCGCTCTGCAGGACTTGTTGCCGTTTCCTCACAACGGAATGCCATTATTGCACAGTGTAGTAGAGGAGAAGTTGAGCAACAAGAACGGCGTGCTATCACTTGCGGAGATAGCTCTACGAGACGATCAGGTTGAAGAAATCTTGAATATCTACGGCAACAGGATCAGAAGACTCGATCTTTCTTATAATTCCTACCTCACGGCGAAGATCGTCCCAAGAATCTTGCAGCTGGCTCCGCACTTGAACACATTAGCGACTCTAGGTTGCCCTTTGATAGAAAACGACCACGTTTATCAGCTGCTGCGGGACAACGGGAATCTTTTTCACTCGCTCGATGCCTTCTTGCATCCCTCTCTTTTGCAGCCTCTGGAACTTGCGCGTGAAAACGCACCATATCCCATTGCTTTCTCCTACATACAAGCCTCAGGCACGCGTAGCCATCCGGTTGCATGCACCCTACCATTGTTCCAGCCGTCCGTCATCATCCGCGCTATTCTAGATCTCGTGGCATTGTTACAGCCGTCCGTCATAACCCGCGCTATGCTGGATCTCGTGGCATCAAACCCCAAAGATTCATCATGGCAACATGATCCTCTGGGACACGTATCCGCCGTCACTCCTGCAACTTTGTTCTCTGGCTTCCGCAAAGCACACTGCGAAAACAGAGAGGTCACATGTATTCCGCAGTATTCACTGCGAGGTCTGCAAGGCGAAGGCTGGGTGTTTGCGTTGTATACCCCACCGAGAGTCAGCACTGGGGATAAAATGGAAAGAGATCGACGCCATACGTATGCGTTTGTACGTTTCAAACAACCCAAGAAAGTCGGAGAAGGAGAAATGACTGGTCGTGACCTCAACGTCACTGCAGAAGGCGCGGAGATCCATACATTTCGGTCATGGCTTGACCAGATTGAATTGGAGGATCAACCTGCTGAGTCCGCTGAACTGGTCCAAGAGCTTGACCACCGTCTTCTAGACCTTCAGCTGGACCTCGATTACGGATTGAAACCAATGCTGAAGGACGATCTTCTTGATTTTGTGAAGAGCATACAGACAGAGCAATGATAGCCGCATGAACACAGGAGCAATAACATTGAGAACCATGTCGTTTACTGTAGCTCGAAGTTAGTTATCAAAGCATGTATATGAGCATACCGTTACAACCTAACCCTGGCCCATACTACAAGGAGACCATGAGCATTCGTATTCAACACAGCTCATTCCGCAACTGCCCACATTTTGCGTACTCCAACAATTCCATACCTGCGTACTTGTTCACGAGCTCTGGAATGCCCACCTGAACATCCTTGCGCAGGCCCTCATCAACCATCCACATCACCAACCAAATGCCCTTTCGTCACATCTTCGACACTATTCATCTCATCATTGCTGCTGAACGCATCTCGCCCAGCGCGCAATTTGTCGCAACTGTCAGTTCCGATGCATGTGCTGCTCTAGTTGGAAGTAGGTGGATCTTGCCACTTTGTGAGCCTCCATCCTACTGGTGTGCAAATGGGAAGGTGTGGTGTGGTTGATGCCGATTAAGAGGGTGTGCTTGTGTGCAGGCCATGACCCACTGGCAGTTGCTAAAGAGTTCGCACCAGCCTATTTTTTTTTCCTTCGTCATAAAGGGCTTATTCTAGTAGGGGAGGCTACAACTTGAATGAGTCGGATACATAGTAACATATTTTGCGCATAACGCACCATATGCATACGCTACTATCAAATATTCATGCATGCTTACTGGTTGTGCATACGTTCACGCAGAGAATGATTTTAGTCGTCGTAGCATTGCGCAAGGGTCTGACGCCCGAGCCACCGTGACCGGATGGCATCCTTGACTTGGAAGCTTGCAAGACGTTGTCTCGACCGTCGCGTCTCGACATCAAGCTGATTTGAAAGGCCAAAATCTTGAACACGGTCACGTGCCGTCAGCAACGAAAGCAAATGCTAAATTGGATCACACTGTCCTCCGTATCGAGTCCTTCATGGACGTAGTTGAACTTCTGTAGGTGTTGACCGGGACCCCGCGTGCATTCATAATCAGTCGTTATAGGTTCATGAAATCAATATCAATTCACCCACCTCTGTTCTAAACTTTTCCCCCCAATCCTCCCTTCTGTGTCATACTCCCTTTTCTCTTCAACTCTTTGTGAAGAAATCTCTTCCCAAATTTGGCCCCATCACTCAAAGTTCGTCGTCTACTACAGCACGAAGTACAAATAACCTCCACACACATCCGCTCGTTCTCCTGGACCATGTTCCTCACCCAAGAAAAAGACAAGGAGCACGTATCGAATGTAGGCACCGTGCATGATAGGGTATTCCGACTTGTGCGTGCGCACTTGAAAAATTAGCATGTCACCTGCGTGGCAAGGGTGCTATCAGTATTGCAGACAGGCGCCTGGTGAAGCCGCTAAGGGTTCTGCTTGTTCGGTAAGTTCACCCTTCCCCCCTCTTGATGACATCTTTATAACTGTTTGTATGCACAGGAGGGTTTCCGAGCGCTTTGTTAGTACTCAATCACCAGCTCAAATCTGTGCCGTTGGATCCGTTAGCGTGCCTAAATTCGCTGGTCTGCGCTTCTGCGTTGACATTTAGTTCAATGGCTAGTGCACGCATATCAAGGTGCTTTCTGGACGTATTCGTGGTCTGTCTATGAGAAGGTGTCCTGCCGTGACCTCTTGATAGCTACCTTTTTTTATGTCTTGCCTCTGCTCTATCATGTCCTCCCTAATAAGGCCTACACTTATGTTTTCATGGCCATTAGGCAGACGTTATAACGGCGTGGGGTCGAGATCGTGTCCAAAAAATGATTATCGCTGCTCACATTCTGTTTCAGTCTATCATCTACAGGTTTTCATTCAGATCACCTCGTTTTGATGCGGGGTCCGATACTTACCCACAGGTTTAAAAATAGCTCACTATGTCATTTGCTGGCTCTACAACCCCGCTTTTGAGTTGCTGGCTTTTCTAGCAAACCATGTTGACACTCACCGACGTTACTTGGCTGGATGCATTCCTTGCTTGTGTCGGGGTCTATCTGGCAAAGCGAGTATTCACCAAGAAGAATCTCGCGCCATACCCACCTGGTCCCGCAGGTTGGCCTCTCATTGGTAACGTTTTAGACATACCTCGCATCAAGCCCTGCCTTACATTTGCTGAGTGGGGCGAAAAGTATGGTGAGTGCCTTCCATTATCCGGAATCATGCTTGATTAAAATCCATTTCTGAAGGTGATATCATGCATGTCCAGGTTCTGGGTCAGCACATCATTGTGCTGAACTCTGTCAAGACTGCAATGGAAATGTTGGACAATAAAAGCGCTGTATACTCTGACCGTCCTGTTTTTCCTATGGGTGGCGAGCTTGTTGGCTTCAAGGACGCCTTGCCTTTCCTTTCTTATGGTGACCGTTTTCGCCGGTACCGCAAGATCCTCCACCGTGCCATTGGCAACCGCGCTGCAGTGGGTGAATACCTCCAGATAGAGGAGGCTGAGACTCGCCGATTCCTGAAGCGTGTGCTTGCGAAACCTGACCAACTGCAGGAACATGTTCGACAGTATGTATTGTTTATCCTTACATTGACGTGATCTTAATTTTTTACTGTAGCACTGCTGGCGCTATCATTCTGCGCATCTCTTATGGTTATCAAGTGAAAGAAAGTAATGATCCCTTCATTGGCCTTGCAGACCGTGCTATGGACGCAATTTCGCAGGCAACGACTCCTGGTGCCTTCATGGTTGACATTTTACCGTTGTGTAAGCTTTATTATTCCTGACGTTGGCTCCCGATAGCCTTGATGTTTTAGTGGCATACGTCCCCGTGTGGTTCCCTGGCGCTGGCTTCCAGCGCATGGCACGTGAATGGCGTGAGACCCTCGAAGAGATGGTTTCTGCACCCCACAAGCTGGTCAAGGATCAGATGGTGACCATTTCACAATTTTGCGATCATGCGCTGATATTTGACTTTTTCAGGCCGCTGGCGTTGCCCCTATGTCTTTCACCTCGAATCTCTTGGAAGGCTGTGATGTGTCTGCAGAAGAGGATCACATCGTGAAATGGTCTGCTTTTTCTCTATATGGAGGTGGTGCAGACACGGTTGGTCCCTCTCGACATATTCGTAATCACCATCTTCTGAGAGTACTGCGCCTATTTCCTTAGACCGTTTCTGCAATCTACTCTCTTTTCTAGCTATCACGGCTTTCCCCGATTTACAGAAGAAAGCTCAAGCTGAGATAGATGCTGTGGTCGGCCCTGATCGTCCTCCCTCCTTCGCCGACCGTAACTCCCTTCCCTATATTGAAGCGCTTGTTAAAGAAGTCCTCCGATGGAATGTTATCTCTCCTACCGGTATGTGAATCTCGTTAATGGCATCATCTAGTCGACGAAGGATATCTTAATGACAGGCTTCCCCCACCGTGTGACCGAGGATGACGTCCATGATGGGTACTATATTCCAAAAGGCTCCATGGTATTGTCTAACATTTGGTTAGTACTCTCTCATTTCCGTATTTGATTAATGGACGGAATCTAAGGATTTTTTTTGCTAAAGGTCCATGCTCAATGACCAGCGGACATATGCTAAGCCCTCGCAATTCAACCCTGAACGCTTCTTGGCTAATGATGGAAAGGAACCTGAGATAGATCCTCGCACGATCGGCTTCGGCTTTGGCAGACGGTGAGCATGCAGTTGGGTTTGGGCAGAATGGCTAACTTTCTGCTCGGCAGTATTTGCCCAGGTATGACTAACTCACATATGACAAACAATCATCTGAGCCGCTTGCGTTGAATTGGGCAGGCCTCCACCTCGCCGATGCATCCATCTGGATATCTGCGGCCATGTCACTGGCCGTGTTCGATATTTCCAAGATCGTCGAGGATGGCATTGAGATCACCCCTGAGTTTGAACCGTCGTTAAGTAGCATAGGTATGTCGCATAACTTATCACGTCCGGTGCTGGTCTGGATAGACAACCTCCAGTCATCCCAAACCTTTCAAGTGCTCTATTAAGCCTCGCTCTGCAACAGCCCTTGGACTCATTCAACAAGATGCCAACTAGTAAGCGCACGATGACGAGACTGGAGAAATTGATAACATGTAGGTTGCAACCCAGGGATCTTGCAAGACAACTAGTGTCCATCGCTATGTCATCTAGGGAGTTCGCACATGGAAATCACGCGAATTGCTTCTACAGAGCCAACCATTCGTTTTGTAAACGTACACAAGACTCGTACTCATGATGAACTTTGATATTCCACAACAGCTCGCCAAGCAGCCACCCAATCTTTGCATGCACACACTAGCGATTCCATGCCTGTATGCATAGAATGCCCTCCTTCATACCCTTGTGGTATTCATCGATCATTGTCCATCTGCCTCACCGATCAAATGCATTTTGTCACAACCTCAGGCCTCAACGACAGCAAGTGCATCGCTTCCGATGTGTTCCATTGTGACGCGGGCTAGTCTGGAGAAAAATCTGTTCATGGCGTCTTGGACGACCCCGAACCTCGTCGCACCACAACGCTAAATCTCGATGTGCTGACACAGCCCGCTTAGAAGGAATGGGAGGGTCCGGCAGCTGCTGAAGGTAACGACATACCCTCTCCTGCCAGCCAATTGACAATTCAAGTCCGGCGGTGAACCCTAGAGTTCAAATAATGCTAATTTATCTGGGTCAGGTTTTGCCCGATCCAAGTTGAACGGAGTAAAGCTTACAGAGCGAAGGCTGTGCGGAGCCCGGAAAAGCTTTCTGCACGCGACGCAGTACAAGTCAGCGTGCTCAGGCTTCTGCCGATTGTGTTCGTGTAGGCCGAGGTCATTCTTGAAAACCTTGTTGCACGAGCTACAGTATGGATGATCGACTTCGTAATGATCCTGCAGCTTCGATGGGGAGTCAAGATGCAAGTCGCAATACTGGCAGTAGGAATGGCGGGGACTCTGAACGTAATGTTCTTTGAGTGCCCGCAAAGATTCAAAATCGGCGTCATCGTGACATTGCCAGCATTTCCAATGATAGGAGGAGTCCCGCACATGCTGGTCGTAATCAGACCTGCACCTGAAGGAGCGGTTACAGCGACTACAATAAGTCATCTTCTGGATAGCTCTACTGCATGCAAATTTCGAGCTGCTATAGGCGTGTTAGTCATACTTCCAAATCTGCGCAATCATGACTCACAAATTCAATGGGCGTTGATCAAGAGGGTCGAGACTCTGAGTCCGCACTGATATTTTAAATCGTAGTGGTCCACAGATGACTAGAACTTTCAGGAAGCAGCGAAATTGCAACAGCCTAAATCAATGATGAGGCTGACTCGAATCCCTCTATCTTTTTCCGCACACTACACATTGTATGCAACCTTCTCATGAATGTACACATCTTCGCTTTATCTATACTTACACATCTCACTCACGTAGCTACCCACAGACTTCCATTTCGTCTCCTTCAGAGATTTTAACAGATAAACCTACCAGTAAAGCCGGCCAACAACCAGCGTGTTCTTCAGGCTTGCTGCAAGATCTTACCAAGGAACTCCAGAATAGGCGGCCGTTTCCTATAACTTGCGGAGGGTATGGGGACATCTATAAGTGTTATTTAGCGAGGCCAGATATCGATGGGACTGTCCCGGTAAGTCCAGCCTGTGCACTCCGTCGCGTATTTCCTAAATATCATGAAGGTAGCAGTGAAGACCATCCGTGCTTTACAGTCTGATAACGAGGTCACGATGCAGAAGAACAGGAAGGTAGTGCCCTCTTCAATGATACTTCGTGGTTTCGTGATAAACTCAACATAGAGAGTTCGTCGCGAGCTGAAAATTTGGGGCCGTCTCAAGCACACCAGTATTCTTCCACTCTGGGGAGTGGCAACTGACTTTGGACCCTATCTCGCAATGGTTTGCCCATGGGCTGATAACGGAGCTCTGACAGGCTTTCTTGAGCTCCAAGAAAACACATTAACATTTGAAGACAAGTTCGCCCTTGTAAGCTCATGTTCATCAGTATTTCAAGATGCCTTGCTGACTTGTCGACGCACGTCAGTTGGCTGACATCGCCCTCGGATTGCACTATCGTAAGTTGTCTTTCACGCCACCTAATTTTTCAAATGCTAAAAGGGTCAGTCCATAGCAAATCAGTTATTCATGGTGATCTGACGGGGGTGTGTACGGCAACATACAGAGCGATAGTCCTCATTACTAATGCTCACATTCTCCAGTCAAATGTCTTGATTTATGGGAATGGTCGGGCATGCATCACTGATTTCGGTCTGTCGACTATGATCGAGGAGTTTGTCGGTACTTCCTATCTCACGAGTTCCATTAGAGGAAATATCCGATGGGCGGCTGCAGAGCTATATGACATACCTGGAGAAGATGATGCACCAGTGTCGCTCAGCGCCGAATGTGACGTTTACTCATTTGGCAGTATCATATTGCAGGTGAGCAGCTCGAGTTCTCAGCCAAAAAAACTTTCATCACTTTGCGAAAACTCTAGGTATTGACTTGTAAGGTCCCCTACTACGATGTGAAGAATAACAACGCAGTATTGGGACACATCGCCAGAGGAAAGAAACCAGAGCCTCCCAAGGGCTCACAAGTCGCACCTGTGTACTGGGAGTTCATACAGCGGTGTTGGTTGCCTCGTGCCAGTCGACCATCAATTCAAGAAATTGTGCTGTTTGCACATCAGCAATACTGCGAGCTCCATCCAAACGATGCAGTTTTCGATGAAAATTCGTCTGAGAACCCGTGTGGGATTTGGTATGGGACCTGGTCCAGGCACCACTGGTCTGGGCACTGGTCCGATACTGAAAACGATGAAAGTGACGAGTCAGATGATGACAGCTCTTCTGAAACTGACCAGGATGCTGAAGGAGAAGGCCTGGACAAAAACAGAGATAATAGAGAGGACGACAGAGGAGAGGAAGGACAGCAGGGCAGTGAGGGTGATGAGCACGACCAGAGCAGTGGCGAGGATGATGACGAGGGTGAGGGTGATGAAGGGGTTGACCATCATGATGACCATAATGAGGTCATTAGCCTGGACGGAGGAGACGAGGTTGAGGGTGACGAAGACCTCGAGGACGGTTCCGACTATGCGAGCTATGACAACGATGGGGATGATGGTGACTGGATTTATGACTCAAACGAGTCCTGGTAGACTTGTGTATTACTTGATCGCGTTCAATTGGAGTCGTTCATCACCGTGACATGTATGAGTGGTTCGAACTTCCACTCACAGGACCGTCAGATATAGAAGCCTAAGGAAACTAATGACTGTCTCAAGACTGTCTTCATTTCTTGGTCCTAAGAGAACTGCACATGCCAAGGAAAATTTGTCAGCCAAGGCTCTGGCCAAGGTGGTCTCCAACTTGAACAACACGCAAACTTCCAACCGTGACTGAGCTGGCGCCTGTACTCACAATGATTGCAACGCAACGCGTCCTCCACAAAGTGACCTGGGCCAATGACAATGATTCTGTGAAGCTTTCTAGGGTCACTAAAAACATCGACTTCTCACTTGAGAGAGTGACGGATGGCATATGGCCCGTGTGGTCACTTCCAGTGCGGTGGTAGATTATTAAACGCCCAAGGGACCCTATAAATTGTCCTACCCTGCAGCCTCGTGTTCGACAGTTATGTCTTTGCATCTTTCCCCTCTCTCAGCTACTCCAGATGCCGTGGCCTTCCGCAAGTTCATCGATCTCATTCAACAGGCATCGTCCAAACGGGTTAATTGGGACCCGCTAATTGATATCAGGGTCAGTTCTCCACCCTGGTGAACTGACTGTTAACGCTGCACCAATTTACCTTATCTTTAATGCCCGTAGGTGGGGCACTATGGTGCTATTAATAGCGAAACTGGAAAACTTGAAGTGGAAGGAAACGTCTACGATGCATGTTTCCAGCAGTCATTAAGGCAGCAAGGCCTCGGGATCAATCTCACCGATCCATCATATCAGCCTATTAAGGGCGCAATTGAAGACGACATCATCATATCCTCGGTGTGTGTCAAACAGGGAGAGTCGTTGGGGTCTGGGAAGCCAGAAGTGTAAGGGTGCACGTACTTCTTGCTTTCGCGCTATCATTCATACTGTTGTAATTGATTAGGCTCTTCCTCGACCTCTCTGTCAAGGCTGATTTTCAGTTCCTGGAGGGCATGCGAGGCGCCATTCTCGCGATGCGCAAGCCCCAACAAGAATACATCCCTCAGGGAAGGTTTCTGAATGTTATCTTCGAGGCCAACCAGCTGAAGGACAAATACCTCGTCACCAGCACGTGCATGTGCCCAGCGTATTGTTGTTACTTGTCTGACCAGTGTGCGCATACTGCCTCATTGGTGGACGTATCATGCTGATAAACTGACATAGTCGGAGAGAAGGTCACGCTAGCTTTTGTGACTTCTGGTGGAGCTCCTTCAGGCTGGTGGACGGATGGACAAGCATCGTTCCTCCGAACAGAGCGTGACAAGGCCGGACGGTACCTCTATACACCTCTCTACTCACTTGAGTGCAGGACTAGTTGGTTCCAGCGTTTAAGGGCGCACACAGGAATGTGTGTTATTGGTTTCTGTCTGTACGGCGCATCTATTCTAACATCCTCTAAGAGGGTCATATCGTATCTCTTCGTTGCAGTCTCATGAGGGCGGAAATAATGCGAACTTCTATCCTTCTCTCAAATATTTACAGTCAAACGCAATTACACAACCTCAGATATATCCTGCCCTGAGGGTACGCATGTCCATCTCTTTGAAATATATGCTTTATTGACGCAGTTCCCCAGCTTTCCTCTTCATCTTTGTCAGAAACAACAGCGACAGAAGGCCCAACTTCTGCATCAGACGAGGCTCCGCAAGATCTTACCAATCAACTTCAGAGACGGTCTCGCTTTCCGATCGCTTCCGGAGGTTTTGGGGATATCTGGAAGTGTTGTTTGGTGGAGCGCAGTGGAACTGTTCAGGTAGGTTCAGAGCATTTTTAGTGAATTAACCTGACGTGACATAGGTGGCGGTGAAGAGCATTCGTTCTTTTGAGTTGGATAGTGATGCTGTTAGGCGAAAGAAGGCGAAGGTAATACCCTTCTGTATAGCGTGTCAATATATCTAATCAAAAACTTTGCTCAGAGAGTGCGTCGTGAGCTCAAGGTGTGGGGCCGTCTTAGACATGATAGTATCCTCCCACTCTGGGGAGTGGCAAATAACTTTGGGCACTATCCCGCAATGGTTTGCCCTTGGGCTGACAATGGCGCTCTTACCGGCTATCTCGAGCGTCAACATGACCTCTTGTCATTTCAGGATAAGTTCTCCCTTGTAAGCTCTTTCACGTGTCTCAAAAAACGAGCTGACCTCGTTAGCTGAGGGATATTGCGCTTGGATTACTTTATCGTAAGTCTTTTTACTGCAGTTAAGTTTTCGAATGCTTATGCTTGCTCAGTCCACAGCAAAACAATCGTGCATGGTGACCTTTCAGGGGTGCGTATGGCCACACACAGAAGGCATACTTGTCACTCATGTCCTGATTCTTCAGGCAAATGTCTTGATTTATGGCAATGGACGGGCGTGTCTTGCTGATTTTGGTCTCTCAACTATTATTTTAGAGTTCAATGGTACTTCCTATTTCACGGAGTCCATCAGGGGGAGTATCCGATGGGCAGCTGCCGAGCTATTTGAAGCACCAGAAGACAATGAGGATGATGAGGATGCGTCGGTGTCACTTGGCGTTGAGTGTGACATATATTCATTTGGTAGCATCATGCTGCAGGTTCGTGGCCTGAATCCTATACTTCAAAGCCCTTGTTCACAAATATTCTAGGTATTGACTTGCAAGGTGCCCTACTACAATTTGAAGAAGGACGATCTGGTGTTGGGACAAGTTATCCGAGGGAAGAAACCAGAACCTCCCAGGGAATCGCGAATAGAGCCCGTGCACTGGGAGTTCATACAGCAATGTTGGTTGCCTCGCGCAAGTCGTCCATCAGTTGCCGAAGTTGTAACGTTTGTAGGACGCGAACTACAGGCTTTGCTGTCATAATGTTTCATGAACAGACCGATTTGATTGAAGTTGTACCACGTGGATGATTGTAACATGTAGTTCTCACTAACTTAAGGTACCGCGCCGCAAGGCTTATGCATCATCCATCACCATGTTTCAGTGAACTTGAAGGACCTTCGTGGCTACCACCATCACGCGAAAGGACGCCTACTGCCAACAGTGCTGCGCATACCCGTTGTATGCACATCCGGGTAATCCCATTGCCGGCCAATGGACACTACGATCACCAAGAGAATCTAGGCGCCTCGTTGCGTTGCCGCCAGCTGTAACGTACACAAACACGTGGATTCAACGTTAGGCAGGGGCTGCAGAGCCCAACTCTCCCAGTTTCGTATTAGTTTAGGTCCTTTTCCAGACGTCTTCCTGAAATCCATTCACTCCTCAGCAGCCCCTTATCACTTTGAAGCCGAGTTACCCTTCGCTGCCGGTGTGCCCGGGCCACAACTACAAGTTGAAGCCACCAGGGAACGACACCCCAAAACTCATTCTGACGAAAATTACAGCTTGTCATGCCTCGCGAAAACAGTATCACGGACTCTGTCGGGCGTTCATTGACACCTGACCTTGAGGACGAATTTATGCCATCGTTGGGTCCAGCGCCGCATTCCACATCTCCTGCTCATAGTCTTGAACCGTCTCTACCCTCCAACTTGAATAGGTCCTCCCAAGAGCCTGCACCTCTGAGTCAGTCCTGGCGACATGAATCTTCATCCGTGACCCCGGCCTCACTGCAGTCAAAACGTGCATCTGGCCTCCAATCTCAACAAACTCCTAAAGATCGCTTCCGTGCATGTGTTCGCAAAGTGATTTCCATGCACCGCACAACAACCGTCTTTTCGGGTTTCGATCTAGCCGGCGCAGAACCTGGCGTTGATCCTCGCAGGCAGTCCGCGTATCTTCATTACGCACACATTCGCGAGCGCTGTGAAATCCAGATCACCGACTATAGTACTGTGAGGAGCAGCTTTGGAAAGATGGATAATGCACGTTTTGTCCAAATGTTTAACGATGAGAGAAGTTCAGAGAGGGAGTCTTGGGTGAAGGTAAGGTGGATAAACGTGTGCGGCATCAGTTGGGATGTTATGAGTGTGCTTGCCCTGAAATATGGTATGTAAAATAGCCATGATACTTCTTGTGAAGTGTCAATAATCATCGTGCGCAGACCTTCACCCCCTCGCCCTCGAAGACGTCCTGCACAAACGCGGACACACACGCTCCAAAACGGACTATTACAGTCAACACCTCTTTATCCATGTCTTATCTCACACACTCGCTTCTTCTTCATCCCCAAACTCATACACACCAGGAGATGAAGACCCACCACGGAGCTCCTCACCAGGTCCAATGACGCCAGGGGACTACCCCAAGAAGGAGCATTTCAAGGATAACGACGTCCTTGCAGATGCTGGGGATGAAGATCGCACCATGTATGGCGGCAGTGCGCCTGCAACCTGGCGACTTGGAAGCACCATCAGGAGCAGAAGGTCAGCGAAAGCTGACATGGAGAGTGTAGCAAGGGTTAAGGAAGACGGTTTAACCCTCCTGACGTCTGCTACACGGAAAGAGAGCGCAGTGCGTTGCGTCTCGCTCATTTTGCTTTTTTCCTCATTGTATTTTCATTTTTTATTAACCCGCTTCAACGCGATCCATCATATTTCGATTTGCACTTTTGTCTACGGTACTTTTCAACTCTTTTCTGCTCTCCCCCTAATCAATGCAGGTCCAAACCAATACTCATCGTAACGTCCTTGCTACACAGTCCCGAAAACGCCGGGAGAAAGCTCAAATGACTCTAACTGATTTGAAGAAGGCAGGCCGCGTGGACGTTTCCATCCACCCGATATCAATTTTCTTATTGAGAGATGGTGAGTGCTGGACTCGTTTTCCTAACTATTTCGTTATTGCGTTGTTTTGCATTTGTTCCCTGCCACATTTTGTCCTTCTTGGCCTACTTGACTCGATTTATATCGATGCATGCCCATCGAAGGCACAATCGGTATGGTATGATGAGTTATGGTGCATTTTCCCCAATTTTGAGCCAAAGCTCACCATCGAGTCACTTTATGCTTTTCGACGTATATACCGTGTGATTTGTGCGCATTTTTTGTTTTTAGTTTGAGCTGCATCCCCATTTTGAATGATAATAGCTGACTTTACCTGATACAGGCACAGTGATATCTGTTATGCCGTCCAATTTCATCGACTTCACAGGTCCCATCATTGCGCGTCTCCGACAGGCTGACACAGGGCTGCGTGCATCTGCAGATCCCAGTTTACTCGTTCAAAGTCTGCTCGATCTCGTTGTGGATTCTGCACTCGAGGTAGTGGATGCATTTCATGAGAAAATATTGCAGCTGGAATACGATGTGTTGATGAAGCCAAATATGAAAGTGGTTTCAAGGCGTGAGTGTTATTCTCCTGTTCGTTTCTGTCGAGTTGACAGCCCTGAAACTAGTGCACATTCTTTCCGGTGATTTGATGTTGCACAAACGAACCCTTGGGCCGCTCAAGACGGTCATTTATGGGCTAAGGCGGTACGACGAGGACCGGTGTGCTGCACTACTCTCGTTTGATGAGAGGGAGGCCCAACAGCAAAGGAGAGAGAAAGTGAAGGGGTTCATGTCCCATAAGAGTAAAATATACCTGGTGCGTTGTGACTTTTATCCACACCTTTGGCTGAGTTGAGATGCGGTGGCAGGCGGATGTACACGATCATATGGAATATATCCTCACAAGCGTGGACATGTTCGCAGGGATCACAGAAAACCTAATCAACTACACGTTCAATGTGCGTCATTACTTTGTCTCAATTTTATTGTCTTGATTGACGTGAGTAACAGATGAAATCATACGAGATGAACGTAGCTATGTGCGTGCATTTTATTCATTGGCATGCTTCGAGCTGATGTTGACTATCAGGCGCCGCCTCACCCTCGCAACCATCATATTCCTCCCACTGACATTGCTCACGGGTTACTTTGTGTGTCACTTCCCGTCTCACCTGCCCCACTGAGTCTAACGCATCGCACAGGGAATGAATTTCGACCCTATGTGGAGCGTCAACACTCATTCCGATATCTTGTACGTATCCCATCTGTCCCGAACTCATCACGAAACTTGAGACTAATCTCTGCATGCGCACAGATTTTGGAAGATCGCGATTCCTGTCATGGCATTTGTCATACCCTTATTTATGTGGTCAGACTTGGGGCGTGCTGCGCACTACGCTGAGAAGCGGTGGACGACAAGGAGGTCAATGATGGTGCGTTGTTGCTTGATTTGTCGTGTGCTTTCGCATGTTAATAATCCTCTGATAGACTATCAATGGCAAATTGGCGTGAATGCCACTGGTCAATGAACACAAAATTCAACGCAGTTGTGATACCCAACTTTACACGGGCGATGTTTTTATAGACTCCCAAGCATTTGACATCGTTCATTGGTTTGGGCTGGCATGTCTTGTTTTCTATTTGTTGTTAAGAGTCTGATGTACCGATCTTTACTAAACTACCATCTTGCTATAGTCGAGATAGTATTATCTCATGGTACTACGTACACGGAAGTCTGCAGATCGATGCCTACGACTTACAATATTGATACAACACTAATGATAAAAACATCTTTTCCTGAATTAAGCACGATCGCTGGCGACGACCTTACTGCAGACTGGCGCAGTGGCTATCGACCGGAGAGACAATTCATAGGCTATACCGCCGTCGGAGTATGCTCTGTCCCTCGGCTTGCAGCCCATGTTTCTGGTCCCTGTGATATTCCAGCATTCATGATCACACCCGCTGCAACACACAGAAGGAGTGCCTACCGTTCTGTTATTAATTCTCTGATACTTGATTCTTCTGGCGAACCACTCCATAGCAGTGGAACCAGTCTCGAAGTTTTTCTCAGGTCGGTTCTTGACCGCTTCTGCGATAACATGGCTGGATTCAACAAGAGCGCGGAGGACTTGCGAATTGCCCGGACGGGTAAAGAAAACCAAGGACCACCGCTCGTGTTCAGCCTGTATACCGGGAGGTGGGCTGTCCATGGTCGTTCAACAAATTAGCACGGTTGAAAATTCAGGTACTCATACACGCACACAACACGATGAATGTTGGATTGCAGGATGCCTCCGCTGAAAAGAGCCAACGCGTCTCCAATATTGCAAACTGCATGTCCAGGGATGGGCTATCGGTAAATGAGTGTCTGTTGCACATACACGCGAGCACGAGAGTTGTGCTCACTCGGATGTAGGACCACTCCTCGTGACCGGGGGGGAGCACTTGAAGTCCACCGAGGCGATTGTGCAAGAAGCTCTGATAGCGCTTAATAAAACAAACATGGCCCATGTGTCTTGTTCAAGATACCCACCAGACTGCCGAAATCGGTATGAGCGCCTAACGTAGGGTTTTTCATCGCTTCTTTGGCCTGCGTAGGAGAGCTGCGGATGCATCTAGTCTCGCTACCACTGTGCTCCTCCATATCATGTAGTCTCTCCAATGTCCCTTTCGGCAATCCAAGCTTGTTGTTGAATATATCCAATGTAACATATGTCACCTCGAGGCTTTTGCGGACAAAAGGTGCAATCGTGGTTTCCATGCGAGCATTTACGGTCGATGGGTAGGTGCGGTGAACGACCTGCGGATATGCCAGTGCGTCATCCTTAGAGACGTTGATGAACTCTACAGAGTCTAAGTTGCCTATATCTGCGTCAGTCTACTGGTATGTTAGTAGATTTGTCCGGAAGTCCCACCAGCTGCATCAACCGCATTAGCCCCTGCTTTCTTGTATCTGATAAAAAGAACACAAAATATGAGAAGCGCTCGTGAACCAAATAAAAACGGACCCGAAAGATCGACCACTGTCTCCTTGCTCGAACTTCATACGTTCTTCGAGGGGCAGGGCCATTGTCTCAGCTCCCATATCAAACGTGTCGTTGACTTCTTGGTCAGCGTTGTGGTTCTTTAAACTGTGAGAGTCAGGTTCGACATTCAATTGACAAAATACTCAAGTATGACGTACTACCAGAAACCAATAGTCGTCGCTGCCTCCCACAGTCGATTTATTTCCTCCACATCTCCAACCTTGATGAGCTCGTAATCAATAATCAAGAGCGGATGTGTTCGAACATCGTTCGGGAAAGGAGGAAGAGTGCTTCCAGGCATATAAAGATCTAAATAAGGACGTTAGAATGGTAGTGTTGATAAACCGATTTCGAGTGGGGATAGCAGGGTGCTTTGAAGAGTAAGTCACATTGTCAGCATTTATATACTGCGAGATAATACTACCTCATGCCACGCAATCACCACATGACGTCCTCCAACCCTCTCCCCGGCTTCATGTCGGGGAAGGCCCTGTCATCACTGACACGATGGCGACCCAGCCGAGCGGTATTACTTCCCTGTGGAAACGCAGACACAATATGTCACCTAGAGTTAGATTCAAAGACGTCATGCAGGAATAGATGCATTCATTTGTATTTGTATTTAGCTTCATCCCATTATCGGAGTTCGAATGGAGGTTCTTGCCGTAGGACCATTCCTGAGGAAAGACCAGCTGCGAACCGGTACACGCAAAATGCCAACAATGGGAGTAGACATGGGATAGGGAGAGTTCATTGTCCCAGTCGATAGTTTACAATGACAGTACTCAACAAGATTCATGGCTATCAACAAGAAAAAAATACAAATGGCTGTTAGAAACTCCTCAGTACGAGACAATCGTGTAAATACCGCACTACTTGTAATACGCTAATTCGTAGGGTTTGGCCGGGCCGATCATTGCGAGAGAGTTGCCAACAAATCCTTGTTCCTTGGGATGAATCTACACTTGAATGGTTTCGGATGCCTTTGGGCGTGTAAGAACGTGTTTTAGGCTCATAGAAAGACGAGTTACCAGATTAAAGAAGTGCTCTCGAACTCTGCGGGAGGTGTGATCTCTTGCCCTCTCGCATCCAGCGGTTTGGCGATCGTGAATGCTGCAAGGATACAAGAAATATTGAGATACAATGAGGCTTCCGCAAAATGCAACCCTGAAATAAGATGCGGTCGTCAGTTTCGGCTGGAATAGTGACACGTGAATGACAGACCAGGGCATCCACGGCGCCCAAATCCAAAGATGAATTTGCGTGGGTTCAATTGGGGCGAGGGACCGAGGAAGCGCTCAGGCTTGAACTCCAATGGGTTGGGGTACATTTGTTTATCCCGTGAGATAGAAAAAATGTTCGCAATGACGGTTGCACCCTTGGGTATGCGGTACCCCTCGTAGACGTCTTCCCTCATTGCAAGGTGCGGGAGCCCTACATCGCGTGAGCGAGAGTTAGAACAAGAAAAACAGGTGACTAACCTTGTGGAGCCACGGGCGCCCAGCGGAGGAGCTCCTGAATGAGGGCTCCGATGTACGGAAGCTTGTCTCTGTCCTCGAACGCAGGATATCGGTCCTGTCCCACGACCGCATCGATCTCTGCCTGCGCACGCTTCTGCACCTCGGGATAAAGCAGCATCGCCAGGATAAAAGACATCAAGGATGATGATGTCTGCTCATGCCAGTGATTATTTCAAAAGCCACACGGGGGAGGCTGCAAAAGATATCTTACGGTGTCTACTCCTCCTCCATAGAGCCCCTGACTGCACCATTTGGCGATCTCTTCTTGTTGTGCACTGACCGTGGATCCATCCTCCGGAAGGAGCTGTTCTGAAACGAAGGAATGCGTGTAGCTGCCTTTGTGCTAATCGGTGATGAGACTTAACAGGAACTCGTAAGACTGCTTAGCAAGGCTCACTATTTGCTGTTTGGCCCAATTAAATGGTATTGTGTCAAGCCGACTTAACTTTTGCCCGAGGTCAAAGGCTACACGCTTGAAACCTGCCCCTGGAAACCATGACGGTAGGAAACGCACTCATAGAAGGTCAACTAGCTAAGTTTGATGATAACCGGGCAAATGGAAGGAGGACCTACATAACGGTATTGCTTCGACCAACCAACGTCCAGGTTGAGATAGCATGCCACTAATTTCCATGCTTTCTCGCAGGATACTGACGAAATAATCGTTATTCTCGGTGACCTTCCAACCATATGCGAGATAAAGGATAACGGCGGCTGCATTCCTGCACCTTTGATGAGTAACCAGCAAAACCAGCAATCGCAAAGAATGTCACCTTCTGAAGTGATTGACGAAATGTTCAGGGTGCTTGTGCAGAGCATCAAGCAGCACACGAGATTGTTCGGTTTGCAGCGACTGGTAGCTTTGTATAGTGCGGGGACTCAGACTGGCTTTGAGGGCCGTGCGATACGTCTTGAAATACGGGTGAGAGAAAGATATGTTGAACGGGTTCAGGTTGCGTCTCGCAAGTTCTGTGTACATCCATACTCTTGGACGATCAGAATATGTAGTGGCGCGTAAGTCGAGTAATTCAGTAGCCGATTGTAGGGAGCTGAGCACTATGAACTGCCGGTTAGGCACGCGGAAGGAGAATATGGGCCCTACGAGACATGGGTAAGAAGTGTCGTAGCAAGTGGGAAATTGGACAATGTGCACCATAGCGTTCAGCCCATGTGGCATACATCAGCCAAGGCTCTTTCTTTGGCAGTTGATGAACATTCCCTGTAAGGAACTTTGGACATGGCCCAGGGGGTAGTGGTAATCTACTGCCAGTGTATCGACGGCGGCTGTAGAAGAAAACCGTGGCCAGAGCAGTCACAAAGAGGATGAGTATACCAGAAGACATGTTACAGATAACAAGTGGGTCGACTTTTACAGTTTGGGCTCTGAGCCCGAATTCTTATATGTTAGCCGGAGCAATATTATGGATATAAGTGGTGTGCTGTCCCTCGAAACACCGCATACAAGTCACGAGCCCAGGAAGCCCCCCATCCAGGGCAGGATCATGATGTGAGATAAGTTACGGCACGCTGAAAACAATGTTAGTGCACGTGCCTTTTGAAAGTAGGTGCTACGGGGAAACCCCATAGTAGAGCAAACTCCCTTACAATTAGGAATTGGGGAAACTTCTTTTGCTGCTGGAGTAGAGACCTATCCCATCCATGAAATGGACACTGGGCCCTGCCAAAGTCTGGACATTGGTTAGCAAGTTGGCAAAGCCGCTGGGCTTTGTCATCGAGCGGTGTTTAAAACTTGATTTGGGGCCCCAGACTTTGGCCCCAGAGCCTCATCCAAATCCCTGATTTTCTCTGTTCCGTGAGAGTAATGTGCTGCCTTGTAATCACTGGTGCGGACTTGGATTTCCACCGATGCGGTCGTTCAACTGCGCCGAGAAGCTTCAATTTGGCGGGCAGTCAGCTGTGCACACTGCGCAGTGCTTCAGGACCTTAGTGTCAACACTTACCGGCAACCATATGTGCTTCTTCCTGCGAAACATCTGACGGTCTACTGAGGGCAGTCGCTTGGCAAAGATAGGCTTCGGCAACTCAGTGATCATCAACTGCTCTACCTAGCTACGCCGACTGTCATCACTCTCCAGAATTTTCCGTCGCTGATATGTTTCGAGTTTAACTTTATTACCAGGGTATTTGGACGAGCGTGCTCCTCAGCAGCTTGTCTGACGGGTTTCGCCCAAACCCGTCTGTGTTTAGGGACCAGTCCCTTGGCCACCTGTGGCCGATGCCCTGCGCATCGTTCGGCATGTCTATCATGCCTTCGGCAATCCTCATTGCCACCTCCTTTAGTGGAGGCTGCAGCCCATGCCTAGTGAGACAGAGTGTAATGGGGTTCTTTGCCTCTTCTCACTCGAGCTGTCTCACTGGATACGCTGTTCAATTTAGGTCTGTTCCTCGCCTCGCTAGGAACGCACACCTACCCTATGTAGTCTCTCCTATCTTCCTGTAGCGTTGTACTTAGGGTCGTCTCGCGTTTGTTGTGTCTGATGGTACCTGAATCTATTGGGGCCTCTTGCTCGCACAACGGGGCCCCGTATTGCTGGCTATCTGCGTTCTCATGAGACTTGAGTGAGGACAATTAGCTCGGCTCACTCGCGCACTGATTTTGCAATTGGCAACGCGACATTCGACCAGCGCGGTAAGTATATTACCACCAAATACTTGACTGCAATCGAATGGTCATAAAGCATCAATGAATGCCTACAATCGTCCATGTCTAAGTAGGTGCAAGTCCGAGCCAGTCCAGCTAACTAAATACTTGGGCACCTTATGGCCCTACCACAATCTAAACCTGCGTCGTCTTCTAGGAGAATTATCCTCCTCCATTACATTATTTTCTCTAATAACCTTCAGGAACACGCTCTCTAGTGTTGCCTTTTCTACACTGTACTCCTGGAAATCGCCCTGGGATGAGAGAATATGGAACAATTGCGCAAGGGTGAGCCCACTGCCTTCTTGTATAAGAACTTCGAAGCGCGTTGCAACGTCGTCGGCTAGACGGGAGCCTGGAATCCGACTCATGAGGACCTGAGCTCTAGTCACGTCCTCTCGCGTCGGACAAGAGAAATGCACTTGGTACGTGGCATAACGCGAGATCAAGTCATCGATTGTACCGACAGCTGTAAGGCGATGAGATATTGCAAACATAGTGCAAACAATGTGCTTACCCAGTAATTGTTTAGAGATGATGCCAACCTTGTTTGCCAAAGCTGAAGCTTCTTCCATGGAATCTAGATAGCCATTTGAATTCGAACGCAAGAAGAATTTCTAAGAAAACATACGTGTCGTGATAACAATTGCTTTTCCAACAGCGACGTTTCGGAGTGTGCCCCACATATCTCTCTTCATCTTTGCATCGATTCCCGTAGAGAACTCATCAATGAGAACAACGGAGGGGTTACCTGCATGCATCCACGTCAGCCATCTCATGTACCTGAAGTTTAAGAGCTCACCAATGAGGGCGATAGCAAGAGAGAGCTTGCGCTGATTCCCACCGGACAGTTGGCTCGCCAGTCGGTCAGCATACATATGCAATGATGTAGCAATCATGAGTGCCTCGACATTCGTCTTCAGCTCATGGCCCCTGTTCAAGCCTTTGAGACGTCCATAGATCATGAGGTGTTCCCGCACAGTCAACTGAGAGTCAATTGCAGTAAACTGTGGGCAGACTCCTAAAGATAGACGTGCGGTCCTCGGAGAGGTTAACACTGATGTTCCCTTGATCAACACATCTCCCATGTTCGGAACGATGTCGCCACCTGGTTAACACACACGGAGATGAGTCTCAGAGCGTAATCGTCGTATTAGATATACGTACGAATCATGTTGAACGTTGTAGTTTTGCCAGCCCCGTTGGGCCCAAGCATGGCAAAAATAGTGTCCCGAGACACCCCATAAGACACATCATCGACAACCTTATTGCCTTCAAAAGTCTTGGTAAGATGGAGAAGACGTAGCGCATCATTGGAGGATGCCACCGCACGCGCTTCAGTGGCAACGTCATGTCTGTTGGCCTCAAAGTTGGCCTGCAGCTCATCCATCCGTCCTTGCCGTCTCTTGGTATTGAGGAATCGACGAGGGATGATTGACCCAGAATCGACCCATACGAGAATACCGAACAGGACAAAGCCATAAACGAAGAGGTAGAGGATGGGACCTCCATATCGTGTGATGTCGCCAAGTGATGCCGCGGTCACGGGAGTCGAACCGTTGCAAAGCAGCGAGAACAGATTTACTGATACAAAGGCCGCACGCATCTATAACATGGTTAAGGCTAGTTTGCACGAAGAAAACGATGCTACTTACGACACTGGCCACTGGTGATAACACCGAAAGCGTGAAGTCTAAACAAAATCGTTCAGAAAACCGGGTCACAGATACACACATGGGAAAGCGTTACGGATGATCGTGATGATGTTGCCAGATTGAGTCGTTGGTGCGTAAGTCAGCGTCAGGAGATATCCACCCAGGTACAACTAGTCCTGCGTTAGTGGTGGTGCGCCCAAGAAACTGCAAAAACTCACAATATACATGACAATTTGGTATCCTGCCACTGCTGCAAAAGAGGACAGCGGTGATGACATGAACAACGATACGCAGTACCCGAATAACGCGCCAACGACGCCATACAAAACGAGGACAACCCACTA
>JRHT02000395.1:0-18707 GCA_011800875.2 Suillus brevipes Sb2 | reverse complement strand
CCTTCTTAGAAGTTTCCGGTAGTATAACCGTTTGGTTACTATCATTCAACACTGAATGGACCGTGTCACTGTCACATTAACAGTTGACATCGTTTATTTTGATCGATATATAACCGTCGAAGGCTAACGTTCCCGACGGTAGTGACCGTTACACGAGTTCACACTGTTTGATATGGGTCGGTATATTTCCGTCAACGGGTAACACTCCAGGTGGCGGTAGTCCATAAACTACTCTATATCGTTCTGAAATAGGTTTACGTCTTTTGGACTATTTCCTTATCTGCTCATCTGATACATCCACCCTAAAGGTTATCTGGTAGTATAAACATATAGACACCATCATTCAACACTGGGTGGATCGTGTCACTGTCACGAAATAGGTTTACGTCTTTTGAACTATTTCCTTATCTACTCATCTGATACATCCACCCTAAAGGTTATCTGGTAGTATAAACATATAGACGCCATCATTCAACACTGGGTGGATCGTGTCACTACCACAACAACGGTTTACATGGTTGGTATTGATCGATATATAACCGTCGAAGACTAACGTTCCCGACGGTAGTGACCGTTACACGAGCTCACACTGTTTGATATGGGTCGGTATATTTCCGTCGACGGGTAACACTCCAGGTGGTGGTAGTCTATAAACTACTCTATATCATTCTGAAATAGGTTTACGTCTTTTGAACTATTTCCTTATCTACTCATCTGATACATCCACCCTAAAGGTTATCTGGTAGTATAAACGTATAGACGTCATCATTCAACACTGGGTGGATCGTGTCACTGTCACAACAACGGTTTGTATGGTTGGTATTGGTCGATATATAACCGTCGAAGGTTAACGTTTCAGACGGTTACGCGGGTCCACACTGGTATTTAGCTGTCTTGTTAGAACAGTTTAGTCTATCGACTATATGACAGTCCGTATGGAAGCGAATAGCCCTGAACAACATTAACAATTCAGATAGTACTAGTCGTAATTCAGATCACTGGTGTTACTCAATAGAGTTGGTTCGTTTTACGATCACGTAACAAGGCTAACGTTTCAGACGGTTACA
This sequence comes from Suillus brevipes Sb2, assembly GCA_011800875.2. NCBI lineage: Eukaryota > Fungi > Basidiomycota > Agaricomycetes > Boletales > Suillaceae > Suillus > Suillus brevipes. Next base: position 17,640 of record JRHT02000395.1, on the reverse strand, counting down.
CGGGTCCACACTGATATTTAGTTGTTTTGTTAGAACAGTTTATTCTATCGACATACATAGTCTACCCATCTATTCCTTTATCAAGTGGTGTGCAATTATGATACATATTTTTAAGATTATACATAAGATAAAGTTAGGTAAAGCTTTGTTATATTCTGGTCAAATCCCTGATGGTGCTGTGTGGACGAAGATGGTCGGGCATCAGGAGATGATGCGCGCATTCTTGGTATCGTATCACTGGATGGGCAATCTTTTAGCAAGTGGCTGTTGGAGCGGGGAGCTCATCGCCTGACAAGGAGAAACTGGTACACCTCCGAGTCTCCACCGGACCATTGCACAATCAACCCTGAACGAAACCTTTTCCCCAGTGGAACAGCGGTCCATGCTTAAGGGAACGTGTCGCATAGCTCGAGCTTTCAAGGATCACATCGATGAAACTTCTGTCTTACATGGACACTCGGTAATTTCCTGGACAATGTGAATGATTTGCCGACGATCAATGCTTCTGACAGATCCACAAGAGATTTTGGGACCGATCGTCGGATGGCGGCCAACCCGGAAGTGCATCGATCACCGCGGAGTCAACAGTGCGGCTCTGCGCAGCTGCGCTGCCAATCGACTTTATTCGCGGAACATAGTTTTACCATAATTCATGCATGCTTCGCAACATTTACATTGATGTACCTGAGCACTGCATCATGCTGTACGGACGGTAGTGCCAATATTTGATTAGGCACCTGCCCCACAAATTGAAGGAGCTGTGTAGTCTCGACCTTTATCTGTTCTGTTCTTCAGCTGAATGCTTCTAGCTTATATGGATCATGATGGACTTGGACGTTCACTACAGGTCCTGCTTCCAGACTCGGATTACGGCATTTGAACGTCCTCACTCTCCTGTTCTTATCGCACAGTAAGCACACAATAAACCAGAGCTCGGTTCTAGCGCTCAGTGTCCTTAATCTGTTACTCACCGACTCTCTCAACCATCCACTCCCTCTGTTTCTTCATGTTAAACTCGTTTGCATCAAGCGTCATCCGTCATGACGCAATGGTCATGGGCCTTGAATTTCATCTGTTCCCTTCTTCCTGTGATGCGATGTAGAGACTCATTCCTGAGTAGGCTTGTAGAGACTGTTTGTTACCTTTTCTATGTTCGCATTTTTGGTGCTTACATAAGAAATAGAATTCTTCACCTGCTACCACTCTGAGTCCCTATGAGTGATTTATGATATTTTCTCTCTCTGAGTTCTGAGCCTGGACCAGAAACCCTTTAGGGTCGAACATTGTCTATGCAGACATAGCAGCTAGGCAGTCAGACCCAACAGTTATCAGCTGCACCCTCAGCTGAATTGTTGAACCTTCAGCGACTCAAAGCAATTAGCTGATCGAAGTGTTACTAGATCAGATGGATAGACTTTATATGTTCACTTATAGGTCCTGCTCCCCATGCTCCGACGCTCGGACATTTCTGAACCCAATGAACTCGTAAAAGCGAAGCGGCGTGAGCGCCAGCGAGATCCATCTCATGTTTAGCCTCAGGTGCGTGGCTTATGTATGCGATTATCGATGCCCACTAGCTTTGTAAAATTATTGCAAAGGCTCAATACTATCATTCCCAATAATATGCAAATTTCCAGAACACTTGAACACCGTGCTCGACTGACTTCAGCGGGAGTTCAGGCGTGTGTATACCCCTAACGATAGAGAACGAAAGAAATGCCTAATTCTATCCCTGCGCTCGTACCTCGCTTCGGGCTGTAATATTAATATCAAATAAGCACTTCTATAAGACCCTCGGGCCGGGGAGTTAGAGGGTATGAATATCAACTGAGCATGCACACAGCTTGGATCATGCAGGGCCAACACTTTGTAGTTTAATCGGGGATGAGGAATCATCCATGGCACGTGGCAACCAGTGATATGACGGGGAGAACTAGAATGAGATTCAAGTATATAGTAATACAGTCGAACTCGTCGGCGTCCGAGGATATGATTTGGCCTTCTAGGAATCTTTTCTTTTCTTTACTGTTTCCCCTGAGTCCAGAATCGTGGATGACAGTTCTCCACAACTTCTTGATTGAGGCTGTGAAGCTCAATTGAAGATCATGATCAGATTATATTAATACAGCTATTAATATTTATATAATGGTACTTAGCTTTATGAATTGTACATCGGACCGCGACCCAGACCATTTTGAAAAGTTAAGTGAATGACTGCTCGTTGAGTCATCGGTCAATCATCAACATTTCGACGTTCAACATGAACTGCATGGTAGATCAATGGTAGGTCAAGAATTTTTCGCTGTGGGTCTTGTTTTTCTCGTAGGAAGTCGAGTAGTACTACCACAGAGTCGCCCATTATGCATAATCACCATGGCACACAATATATAACAATCCGCTGTCTCCAATCTGGTGGTGCAGACCGATCACCGGCTCTTGTTCAAAGTTCAAGCTTTAGAAACGCAATTGGTCGGTGAAGAAAATTGCAAAGATGGAGCTTTCAACTGGGGATGACTCGCAACAACTTCTCATCCCACATATACACCTATCCATGGGCAATCGCCACAGCCTTCATACACCACTTAGTTGGCTAGTCGCTGTGGCCTGGTTTGTCCCGTTCTTAAGGCCTCCGTCGTAGACGCATTTTCAAGTTGTTCACATTCAATTCTTCTTGTCCGCTACTGACACCTCAAATCTCTGGTACAGGTGGACCTTACTCATCTACATTTGCATCTCCTCATCTCTTTCACAGGACAAGCGCGTCATACCCAGCAGTCACCCAATACTTTACCGTAATGGTCTCCCCTTACCCGTTGTCGCCTCTCCAAAATCCTGGTGCCCCATCACCTGATTTCTCACCTCCAGGACAAGAACTTCAGAATATTCTGCAGCCAACACAGCAATACTATATGACGATGTCCTCCCCTTCTTACTCGCTGGCGACTGCCTCAATGCCTGGTATCGGTGGGTCTCACCCATTCAACTTTGCATCTCCTCATTGCTCTTCCACAGGACAGGCACGCCGGACTATTCAGCAACCAGCGGAACCACACTATACAATGTCCATGTCGCCTCTCTCCGCCGTTAACATGGTAGTAATTCTCTTATGATCCTTCCCCGTCACACTGATCATTCTCATTTTCACGACAGACATCTCACACCATGATTAGTTGTCCCAGTCAGACTGGTTTTCCTGGCTCGTCGACATCGGCCAACCTGGGGGACAGCAGTTTCGCCCCTCCGAGCGGAACGTACATCGCCAACTCGCGGAATGGCAATACCGCAACCCACCATTTCGGTTTCGCCGCTGGTCCGTCGAGCCATGCCAGCATGACCATCGAGACCACTACTTATTCGAGTGGTGTATCAAATGGCAGCGAGGCAGCCTCGGCACATTCTGTCTCCACATATGAGCACCTCACCCAGTTAAACGGTGCCATGATCGACAATGCAGCACGGCCGAGGTTTCCAACAGTTGAGTCCGTTATTCCAACGATGCCAGGGAACGCACCTGGTCCACAAAGCACCTATACGCATCTTCCAGCGATCAACACGAACCAATACACGGGTGACCCTTCCCATAATACCCCAAACTTGCGGAGTTCCACGTACCACAAATTGGTAACAGAGAACAATCTCTCGTCATCCAGCTCACTGCGAATGTATGTCCATCAACATCATCTACGAGTAGCCATTTCGGTTTACAAGAACCCTACATACAGGCCTTATGTACCGCAATATGTCTCACCCAACACGGATCTTGCGCCCCCCAGCCCCTGCCCTAAATCATTCGCCCATGGTTTTGGGATGCTGCATGGCTCGCAACCAGCCGGCCCTCTACATCAGCCAGCGCCGTCTATGGCACCCTCACCATCTACCTACCTACAACAAGACCTGCCTTGCCGTAATACACACTCTTGCCCAAGTTCCGGGCGTCGTCGTGAAACTCGTGCACAGGACGCTCACGCCTCGTCGTCCATTACATTATCTTGCAATTGGCTTGACGAAGACGATACGCTCTGCCCATTTCAAGGGTCACTGGATGATTTGGGAAAGCATCTCACGAGCAGTCATTTGTCAGGCCCTCAAAATGCATTAGGAAGATGCCGTTGGCAAGGTTGCCTGAAGGAAAACGACATGCGGCGTGACAGTGTATGGCGACATGTGCGGGAGACACATCTAAATATGAGGAGGGGTACTTGATTTCTGTGTATTCGTATCGTCCATCGATTCTGTTGTCGTGTTGTGTAATGAGTGCAGCTACAAGTTCATTGTCTTAGTATACTTTGTTCTATTAGACGCAATTTGGTCTTACCTGTCTTTTATTTTTAGCCTTCTATCAAGAATCGGACGTTGATAAAGACCTTCGGAAAGTTATAATGACAAGCCTCACCTGAAAGCTATCGTGAGTCAACGGATATCCGTCTGATACGTTAGAACCAATGCGCGTTCTCCCTGGTATCAGATTGGAGGAATTGGTGCCCTGAACCCTTCATGAACGTCACAGGTACGAAATACTTCTATGACTGACCTGGCACTGTCCAAGCGTCCTCTAATAATACATCCTAGGATTCCAAAAACGGCAGCTAGTTTTTCGGATGTATTGCTGTGAATGCTTCCGACACTTTTTCCCGAAGTGTCGTTTAGAATTTCTGTTGAAGGCACCCTGCCGATGGCCGTTCAATGTAAGCACCAGCCAAGGGGCTTGCCGTTCATGGTTCTGAAAATCACCAGAATGGCTGGCTGTAGAACAAGCCGTATTGCTTAACAGCAGGCCAGGCCGAAAGCCATCTGTGGCAAATAATCAGGGACCCCATGCTACTTGAAGAATCCTGTGGAACAGGTTCCGATAATACATTCACGCCGAGATTCATATGCAGAGGGCTGACATGTACCATGGTGAAATAGAGAAAACCAAGTCCCAATCAGTCCACAGGACGACAATACTGGTGAGAATGCTACGACAATGCGCAATTAAGAATAGGTATGGGATCTTGCAGGAAAACGTACCAGGGTGTGGTCGTCGCTTAACGCGGCAGTGCAGCACGGGCGGTGAAGCCAGATGCAGCCAAGCAACATGACGATCTGGAGTATGCGTGCCTGGCAAAAGCAGCTGCAAAATGAGCAAGAACGAAACAGTATTCGGAATTAACTTACTACTAAATAATTTATTCTCTCAATTGCTCTGGCGCACAGCGCCGGGATAATCATAGCACAAAAATTTGGTTGAATCGTCCTGCAAGAACCTGACCTTATATACATTGATTAACGCTGGACTGTCAGAGGATATTTGACATCGTGTATGAGAAACTTTGCGGTCTGATCGGTATACGGTACCTTCTCACCATCTCCAACGAGACTCAGTATGTGTGACCTCACTTGCGGTAGGTGTTTGATACTATTCAACCGTAAGTGGCAGGTCACTGTACGTTCCTAGAGTTGTTTTCAGCCTACTTTTGGGATAAACACGGTGATTACAACAGAGGAAGTAGGTGCATACTTACAGTGCAGAATTCGGGATGGCCAAGTTCAGTGATCAGGCTGGAGCAAGCACAGCAACCGTGATGAGAACCATGTTGCATGACAGTGCATGTTGTGTTGCCGGGCTAACGACGACGGTATCTCACCATAGCTCGTTCTACTTGGGCCAGAACCAAAAGTAATATCTTCGAACTCCACGAACATGTCATAGGCACTATGCCACCATCTCCCAATATTTGGAAATGCCATTCGAAAGCAAGGACGAGTGTTTCACTTTCAAGTAGCCAGCCAGTATGGTCGAAGCTCCGGTAAGACGACCGCTGGCACTGTGGCTGTGGCTTCGTTTCGTTCCTGTACCCATTGTGAGCATATAATCCAGCGATCACACACGTTACAGCTGCCAGTGGAACCGTGAAGACACTGACATGGTGTAAATTCCCTGAGATGAAAGATGGACTCAGAAATTTTCCGTTGGTCCCAAGTTGGTCCCATATGTTAGATTTCTCACGCTTCCTGTGCATGTCGGGTGTGGCAAATCTAATCGATATCAGTGTAGGTATCGTAGAGATGATCTAGCTAGAGATGTAAAATGTTGACCTCGAGGGTCGTCGATGTTGGCGTCGAATACGAGCAGCTCATGACCACTTCAATGAAATGGTAGGCAAATGTTAGAGTGGAAACTGGGTCGAGTCAGATCTGGATTCTAGATGGCCTGAAGTACCACAGATAGGCTGAGATGTTAAAGAAGCCAAGTGAAAATAAACATCGGTCGCTTCCATTGGCGATGAATATTTGCCACTGACGGTTTATGTCAAGAACTTTGGTACCAGCGAGGCGGGCCGTCCTTTTGCAGTCCCTCCTTCAGAGCCTTTTAAGTATTTGTCCTCCCACCAGCGAGCTGGTCGGCAAGCCTTCGTAAGGGTAAGTCGAGGCAAAGGCAATGCGCTAAAAGCCTTTCCCCTGGAGGGGTTCCACGTGAGGAACGTTCAAGTTGGTGTAGAAGGAAACTCTCATCTGTGTCCTAACCATCAGTAAACCGCTGAGCACATGAGAATGGTATTTAAAGCAATGTATTGTAGAGTATCGCACCGTGGTGGGGCACGGATGGCCCAAATCAACCCTTTGCTGGTACAGCCATTCCTTTTCAACCAGACATCCGTATAATTTTACCATGACTGTTTTGCGTATTGGATTCACGAGTTCAATTCGTTATGTCAGCATCAGGAAACGTCACAGTACTTTGCGGTCACAGTACTACGGTTGTGGTCACCTGTTGCTCATCAATGCATTAAGTCTCGTGGATGATATTGATGGATGATCACCTCGTTGCGTTCACCGCATCGGCCACAGCAGAGGAATCGCTGTAGATGGCCTTATCGTAGAAGTGAAGAGGTTTGTGAGCAGACAAGTCTATGTATAGCTCCTGATCCGCAGTATGACAGGTCAAGAGCTGCGCAGACTCTTGAGCGAGTTTTAAGGACCATATGGTATGTTTGTAAGTTGGAGGGGTGCCTTGCGAAAGAATATGTATGCGATGTAATCTGACAGTGACGCAGAACCAGCGGTGGCCCAGGCAACGACGACGTCAGTTGCAGAATCTATGATCGACTCGGATGCTTCTGAAAGATCTAGCACCGAGAAGTTTGGAACATCGCTGGACAGTGGCAGTCAAAATAAATGTTTTCTTCACCGCGAAGGTGAGGCCAACTAGGCGCTGGGTGTAATCGGAACCAATGGTTCGGTTTTACCATAATTAGCTTGGTGTGCGACTCTTGTAACAACACTTACGTCTTTTCGGTTGGGCACCGCATGTGTTCATACGGTTGTGCCACTGGCAGGCTCTGAACAAGTCGAAGGAGCTATGTAACCATCGACCATCCGTAATTTCCATATTCTCTCGGCACAACTCAGTGAGTAATCAGTTGAGCGGTGTGCTACTAACTCATAGTGTTGGCGCATACGGTTGGACTCAAATGTTCACATACACTGGCAGGTCCTGCTCCCATGATCACGGCGCTCGGACATTTCCTTTCGCTTCAAGGTCCTTATCCCACAATAAGCACTTAATAAACCAGAGCTCGGTGCTCAGCGCCTTTAATCTCGTCACTTTTCCCCCACTCACTCGCTCCCCCCGTTTCGCCATGTTAGACTCGTATGCATCAGGTGTCATCTTGATGCTACATTCGCTTAAACTTCACATGTTTCTCGATTCGCCACTTCATTGGTAAGGGGTAGTTGCAATTATTTGCCCTTTACTGGCCATCTCTTGTTGATCGGATTAACGTTCGACCGACAATATATGCGTTTTGATGTTTGGGTGTCGTCCGATCCTTACCTGCTTTTGTCAAAGATATCATAATCCTCCGATCGTTTTATTTTTGATGGTGGCTTGGTCGGTCATGCCTTCTGGAATAAGATTTTCATTTACGCTGATGGCTGGTGGTAGTATTGGCCATGGGCATGGCTAGTGCTTTGCTCGCAACCCAACTTGGGGCGCACGGGTAACTGCTGTGTGATTATTTATTGGCTTTGGGCCCACCTTTAAAACTTCACCTTCTGTTGCTCTTTTCTCCATCACACTATTAATTGCCTCCAACCTCAAGTAATCTCATCGTGCGCCATCGGCATGGTAGGAGTTCTTGGACTGTCCTTCCTCATCATACTGATCATTCTCAAAGAGATTTTATTCAACGCCACAGAGCTCGTCGTCCCCTCCTGACGATGAGCTCGCTGAATCTGACAAACCATATCATCGCGATTATCCGAATACAATGTTAAGCTTCAAGTTAGTCTACTTCTCCCCTTTTCATAACAGACGTCTCACATCGTAACTAGTCGTCCAGATCCGATCTTTCCCTCCTCTTATACATCAACATCAGCCAACACCCAGGCCACAAAATTCTCTTCCCATCTCAGGATGCGCACCGGCACCTCACCGAATGTTAGTGCTACACCCAACACCTCTAGCTTCACCGACGATATGTCAAGCTATTATTCGAACACGTCCACCTACCCTTCCACGTCCACCTACTCCTCCATCACGTCCGCCTACCACCCCAACGCGTCCAACTACCCCTCCAATACGGCCACCTACTCCACCTACTATAATCGCTACACGGATCCGAGGTCTCACACCGTAACTAGTCTTTCAGCTTGGGCTGTCCCCTCCTCTGATTCGTCAACATTGGCCAACCCCCCGATCACAAGGTTTCCCTCCGGCACCTCACCAAATATCAGTACCGTACCCAACACCTTTAGCTTCGCTGCCGACACATCGAGTAACTCTTCTGATACGTCCCCCTACCTGGCTTACTATGACAACAATATGGAATCGAATACTTCGTCCGACAGATACTTTCCCCATCACAGGGAGGAAGCTACTTCCGCCCATGCCATAATGGACAGTATAGCACGCCCGCAGGACTACTATCCAACTACCGATCCCATGCCCTACATTTCTTATGCCGTCGTTAATCCATTGTATCCAGTAACCTATGAGCCTGAATCTAGCTCATGCGCTCCTGTCCGCAACACGCCAAGCTATCATGGTGCCCAGTACCACAACACCGTGGCACAGCCTCAGGGAGGCGTCCACACCTTATATCCCAAAAATTCGGTTACAGGAAGCTATCTCCCACAATCCTATCAACCAGTGTATGCCCTCCTTCACCATCTATGAGTAGTCGCTTTGCTTACGAGGATCCCCATTTACAGGCAGGACCTAAGTGGCTATGCCCCTCGTCCACCCCAATATGCCTTGCCTAGAGTTCCATCCTCCGGCTCCTACTGCGGGTCATCATCTAGCTCCCATCGCGAACCATCCCCCAGCCCCTATTGTGACCCATCCTCCAGTTCTTACGGTGGTCCATCATCCTACCGCCGTGAAGCATCTTTCTACTATGATTCATCTGCCAACCATCCTGAGACGTATCATGGCTCGCGGCCACGATACGAGAACTATGATCTGCCACCAGCTGGTTCTCGTTTGCCAGAACAGCCAGGCCCATCTATGGCACATTCACGTTTGGCTACAAGATTTTCACATCCTGATATAGGTCACGGAAACGATACAAGTAATCCTCCATATCGTCCGCCATCCATCCAGCCACATCAAGATCTGCCTTGGCGTAATTCACATTCCCGGCGTGATTCCCGGCGTCGGCGTGGATCTCATGCCTCCGGAACCCACCACTCATCGTCCACTACGTTCTCTTGCGGCTGGCTTGTCAGAGAAAACACGACTTGTGGATTTGAGGGTCCACTAGATGCATTCAAGGAGCATTTCAGGGGCAATCACCTGTCAGGTAGCCAAGATGCGGAAAATGTTTGCTGTTGGCGAGGTTGTGGGTATCAGAAACGCGACAATGCAAACATTCGCGGCATGCGGCGTGACAGTGTATGGCGCCACGTCTGGGAGACCCATCTAGGGAGGAAGAGGGTCATCAACTGATCTTTTTATGTTCGTCACGGTTTTAGACCTTTTTCGATGCTCTTGATTATCCTCGTGGTGCAGAGCACTGACGGGGTGATTACATACAGGCTTGTCAGTTCTCACTCTTGTTATCGTCGCTATTATTCGCTTTTTTCTGCTACCACACGCAATCCCAGGTTCATGTTTCGCGCTACTTCGTTCGACTTACAATATGTAGCGCAAGTGGTTTTTTTATATCTAATATACTGTCAGGAATTTCGTTGGATCCAGAGGTTGCTCAGCGGACTCTTAGAAAGTCGCGACGACAAAACCTTCTTGAAATCCATACCATTCGTATGAGGTCAGATTTAAAGCGCGGTATCAGAATGGATGTTTCAATGACCTGCACTGTTCATGACTCATGAGCATCACACATGTGAAATAATCACCGCTACGACTGACCTGATATCGCTTTCAAGTAACCCAATCGTATATCCTAGGATCCGAAGACAATAGCTGGTCGCTCAAAGGAGATATTACCAGTACCTACTCTAGTGTGCCGCGAAGACTTCCAAACTTCTCTCAAAGCGTCTTTGAGAAAATTTCTGTGGAAAGTGAAAGTTCCCCGCCGATGGCCATGCCAGTTCGAGCAGCGAACAGCATCAAAGGAGTTTGCCGTTCAGGGTTCTTAAAACCACCGGCATGTCATGGCATGGCATGGCAGGCTGTCATCGCAAGCTGTATCGCTAATTAACGGCAAGCCAGGCCAGGCCGCATCAGTGGCGAAATCATCGGAAATTCCAGGTTGACTGAAGAATCCTATGAAACGGTCACGATGATCAATTTAGACCAGATCTGGTAGGTTTAAGGGCTGATATGTGGCGCGTAATGCGCGGGAGTGGTAAGCGCAGCATGGTCCCCGATTAGTTGACCGAAGAACGATCGAGTGGATGATGCACCAGCGAATACCCAAGTAAGATGATGGTCATGACCAGATGGCAGTGCAGCACAGAGCGGACACGCCAGACAGCCAAACAACCAAACGGCCTGGAGTATACGTGCCCGGCAGAGACAGTTGCCAATCTTGGTTGTCGAATGAGCAAGACAGAAAGAGTAATGAACCTGGCATGCTGCTTACCTTTTGGTTTGTCCGTGAATAAGATGATCTTCTTATCACGTTTATGCGCGGGACAAGATATCACAATTCTTGGTGAAGCACACTCACTTAAATATGTGATGATGGATACAGCTCTTGATTAACGCTGGAGACTATCCGAGGAGCGATTCAAATTTAGAGGAAGAAATGTTACGGCCTGTCAACCACTTCCTACCGCTTCCAACAACACCTATTATGTGTGGTCTCACTTGTTGTAGTAGGCGGTTAATAGCATTCGGCCACCAGTGGCAGGTTACTGCACGTTCCTACAATCATTGTCATGCTGCTTTGGGGGTGAGCATGATGACCACCGCAGATGGGTAGCTACGTACTTAGGGTCCAGAAGTTCGGAATGGCCAAAATCAATGATCAGACGGAAGCCGACACAGCAACCGTGATGGGAACCATGCTGCATGCTGTATAATATCACCCTACGAGGCTAATATCTCATCATAGTTTGTCCACTTGGTCAGAGACAAAGATCGACAACTTCGAACTTGATGGATATGGACACCATACCACCATCTCCTAACATTGGAAAACGCATCCCTAGCCATTGGCTCAGTTAACATGAGCAAATCTGATACCTGACTATATTTACCGAACTACAGATGTCAACTAGAACAACAAGTTGAGCGCACAAGAGTGTCATAGAACAGAAAAGAATATACTGTACCACCTTCAAAATGATTACGCACAGTTATACTATTCAATCTAGGGTCCACAATTAACGCCCAACAAATATCACACTTTCGACTCACTCACCTAAGTCAGTATTCAACTGCATCTTCATCGTCTGCGCGCATGCCTGATTCCTCTTTTGTACCAACGTCTACCTCCATTTCTTCCGTCTTTTCTTCTGTCTTAGAGTCACGCTCCTCCGCCTTCAATTCAGAAGGCTTGAGCTCCTCAGAGGCCATTTCCTCGTCCTTGTTGACCTGAGTTTTTTCGTCTGCCTCGGTTTCATCTTTCTTTTCCTTCCTCCTTCTTGCGTCCTCATCGGCAACACGTAGTCGTAGCTCCTTGATTTCGTCGATACCGGCAATACGCTCCTCGCGGAAGGTGGACCATTCGGATTCGGCTGCTTCTTTGACCTAGGCAGCAGATATTAGTGCTGGATTCGTCGATACAATGATGGCGAAAGTAGATATCATGTTATCTACTGCAATGTACTCAGCTCACCTTGATTTTTCGTTTTTCCAAGAATGCTTCCTGGGTTGCTGTGAGTATCGCAGGCAAATAAAAGAGAGGTGGAGGGTGTGATCGTGTGGGCAGAGCTAGAAGAGTTATTGATGACGGCTGGTCTTCCATGGAATCAATGGATTGAATGTCGTCAGATGTACATAGGAAGTGAGAATAGAGTGGTAAATGCGTTCTTCGTAGCTTATACTGCAAGAAAAATTAGTTGGCTCTCAGAAGATGGAGGATATTAACGTGGAACATACGATTGAATCTTTGAGTTGAAGTTCTTCTTCCTTTCGATTTGCGGTGTTCCTGTCCTTCTTGGCTTCTTCAGAGCGTCGAACTGAGTCAGTCTCCTTGCGAAGCTTTGCTTGCAACCGCTGGTCTATCATCTGGCGCTTTTTAGCCTGGAGAGAAATATATACGACATTCCAATGAGTAAACGCGTGTATAGGTTATGCTTACTGCTTCACTAGCATTCCTCTCCTTGTCCTCAATCTTCGCCTTGTTCAGCGTGCCAAGAACAATACCAAACATGCTCTTGCCTCGCTTGCGCTCGCCGACACCAAGGTCAATACGAGGCCGCTTTCTTCCAGGCTGAGAGTCCGGCTCTTGCTCTGTGTCCATCTTGTCCCGGATGTCAGTATTAAGTTTCGCGTCAGTTGGTGATTTCCTATATATCATTATTGGAGGCTAAAAGAGTAAGATATAGTACACGGCTCACAGTTGTGTCGACATTGTCTGATGGTAGCGGGCGAACAATCCTTTCATTCAGTGACAGGAACTGGGTTGATTATGTCACATGTAATTCAAGAAAGGAAATGTGACACGTGGCTCAGGACTTCGTCCATCGCCGCCAACGAGTCCGACTGTCGACAAGTCCCAAGGATGCCGCCTAAATCTGTACCAGTTAAGGCAGGCCAGACGTCTTCCAAGAAACCTTCAAGACAGCGACGTTCACAAAAGCAGCATCCTGCTCCACTAACGGACAGACTGAAACGTTTGTTTACTTCCCTGTGCGCTCAAGTTGATGGTGGGCACTTTACAAATGCGATTCGCACCTGCAATAAGAGTCAGTGATGCAGTTTCAAATTCTTATGATCCGATATTGACGATATCCATAGTCTTACGTCTAGATCCAAGCGATCGCGACGCACTACGGACGAAGCTTTTCTTACTTCTCCAAACTGAGCAATATGACACAGCCCTTGCACTTATCGCTGAAATAAATGAGCAGTGTTCATTTGAGCGGGCATATGCATTATATCGTCTTCAGCGGGAAGAAGATGCTGCTCAAGTGCTAAAGGAGATCAAAAATAACGGTAAAGAGGCAGAGCAGAGAGGCGCGATGCACTTGGAGGCTCAGTTGGTAAGCATCCAGTCAGGTCGTTTCAATTAAATGGAAATAATTTATTTGGCAGAGCTATCGCCAAGGATCATACCAGTCATCCCTGGACATCTATAATGAACTGCTTGAAACAGCCGATCCTGTATGTTGCGCCCTTTGCAGATAGTTGACAATTCATTCACGTATATGTGCCCCCCTCAGGCTTCAGATGAATATGCAGACATTCTCACCAATCTACCAGCCTCCCAATCACACCAGGATTTTATTACGACTACATTTATGCAATCTATGTCTCAACTCCCCAGCTCCATCGCCTCAACGTTAGAATCTGCGCCACCGCCCGTCCTCTCCCAACCAGCTTCGATTCTTGCTTTTGTGGAAGATCCAACGAAAAAGCCGGAGGCTGTGGAAACCAAGAAGAAATTACGAACAAAACGTGTGCCGAAGGGAATCACACCCGGCGTGTCGCCCCCACCAGATCCAGAAAGGTGGTTGAAGAAGTCAGAACGAACTAGTTATACACAAGGGAAAAAGCGGAGAGGTGCAGGAGGTGGTGCAACCCAGGGTGCAACTGTTGGCGCTGAAAGTTGGCCTGTTTCTGCCTCGCACGGAGGAAAGACTGCAGTGGGAAAGGCAAGGGAGGGAAGAAAAAGTAGTGGAATGGCAGGGTATCTAACATGTGCAGAGTTTATTCTGAAACCCCTGACGCTGTATTTCAGATTACGAGCGGGCTATATCCCTCGCTTTCATGATAGTGCATTGAGCTCAGTTGCGTGTGGTTAAGATAAGTATTCCCGGATCCGTTTAGTTCGGAAGGCCACTCAGTGTTTCTTTATGTAATTGCGGCAGAGTCATACTCAACTTGAACATTTGTACTCCTACGTGGTCCGAGACTGGTTGTTCATCTCACTTTCGAGTGAACAACGAAATGAAGCCCGAAACAGGGTTCCTGTCTCTTGCTGAAGAACTCAGGTTTTATATTCTCAGCTTTCTTTCATGTCGAGACATTCTTCGGTGTGCATCCGTGGGTTGCAGTTCATGTTGTTGTCCTAGTGACATGGTCATTTATTCTGATGATCTTCTTGCAGGTGTGTAAGGCCCTTCGCCAGACGTACATATCCTCCTCCCCGCTTCAGTACATCGTTGAAATGAGTGGACAGCGGTTGCTCCATGTCTCCAACGCGGACAATGGCATTCAAGTTCCTGTTTCCGCGCGCCTGCAACTTTTGAGAGACAAAGCTCACGCATGGTTCAAGGTTGACATCCACTCTTTCGAAAAGATCATCCTTGAATGGAGCTGGCCAACTCCTCGGAAACGAGACGTTGCTGGTGGGCATGTCTACTGGTGGAACAACAACACAGACACCGCCAGGATCTTTCCGATACTTTCAAAGCCCTCGCAGCAACAATTCAAGCGCAACTGGACCCCAGGAACATTGTGTTCAGTTCCTCACTCAGCTCCCCTCGATCTGGTCATGGACCCAGCACAAAACCTGATCGCCATCGCCTATAGTGTTGATAATAGGAGTGTCTATATTAAACTTGGAGCCCTGGATAGTGATGGGGCCCACCCTCAGGCTGCTGGAGAGACATTGTTTCTGTCGGAGGACGCGAGAAACTGCCGTCGAGCGTCAGGTGCAAAACTTAAATGTTTCGGGAGGCATATCGCTTTTTTGTGTCGCTTGGACGGCAGCGGTTGGGGTTCAAGCGACGATGAGTGGCTGCTGCAGGTTTGGGACTGGAAACACTCAACGACATCTATTGTACGCTTTGGTTTGACATAGTGGAAAGACCTGACAGCTGATTCTGACTTTAGAGTATCCTCAGCAGAGCAGTAGTCTTTGAAGTCAACGTCGCAATCGATTTTCTTTTCCTCGGGAACGATCGATTGCTAGTTTTGACCGACAAGTTGCATCTCTATTCAATCGAGGACATGTCCCAGGCACCAGAATTGCTGGCGTGCTTCCTGATGCCCCTCCCATTGGTGTTACAGTGCCACCTTCTGATGGGTGACACTGAACCCCCACAACCGCATATGCAAGCCCAACCGACGATGTACACCTCAGATCCTGCACATCGACTCATATGCTTTACCGCGTGCTCTTTGGAGACTATGTCCCTGATTAAGTCTTCATCATTTCCACAAGGATTTTCTTCGGCCTTGATGCAATGGCGGCGGCAACACCGATACCATGGGAACACTGGGGGCCTTCAAATGCCCGTATTTTCACGCACTCACTGGATACTGGCGGAGTTCACATTAGTGGGAATCGAGTCTTGCAGGCACTCCCCGTCGGCACGGGAGAAAAAAAGAAAAAATATATATTACATTTGATGGACTTTAGCCCGCTAGCTGTGATGAACAGCCGGGGTCTAGGACAAGTGGTGAAAGAGCCATCCACGATAGAAGTCCGCACCAGCATTCCTAACAAAATAGAGAGCTTGACGACATCCATGCCTTACGTCCAGGTCGTATTTTCAGATAGGAATTTCAAGTCTAACGAGTTGAAGAACATATGGATCGACACGGATAGAATTTATATGCTCATTGCAAATTTGATACCGTCAACGATTCTCCCAGGGCCTGATCCTGTTTATAGGTATGAGGTCATTGATGTCTAGAGCAGAGCGGGGCGTGTCGGCTTAATGATTAGCGCTCTGGGGGATCATCGGTCGAGGATACTATCTTCATTCAATCAAGGCTTGAAGATTTGATTACGGGAGACTAGGTTTCAAGCATGTGTTACCATAGAGTATACCTCTGGAGGCCAATCCAATGTACGTCCAGACCATAGACATTACAACAGTACCACTTGTGTATATGATTCATGATTCCCTGTCTATGCTAACTCTAAGGTCCATCCAGTTGTAAAACTTTTTTCCCGGTTCGATTTTTCATTCGAGTGAATACAAACGGTCGTTGTGCAACAGCAGGATGCTCTGTACAATGTTGTTCAGGACTCAGCGAATCAACGTAAGTAGTCTTGGACTGAGCTTGTTCAGCATTCCCCAACCGCTTTCTGTTTCACTCAGTTCCCAGCTTACTCACTGCTAACTGATGACGGTCGAGATTCAGCTCGTAGTATATGTTGGGCAGGACGTTCTTCCGACCGTGCCTTCGCGAGAGTCTACTCGCAGATCATAATGACTCTCTCCAGTACCTTTTTGTGCGCTGCTGGACACGACAGGAGTATGTTTATCTGTGATGCGTTTGTGTGTGGGGTCGAAAAAAGTCAACGTTGAACAGAGCCGTCGAGCAGACCAATTGCATACTAACAACGCAATCATGTATTGGATGCTTTTAAAACACTGAAATAGTCAGTAGTCGTGAGCAAGTGCATATTTGAGCTAGTACAACGCATCAAGCGTTCACCTGTCTGCACAAGGTCTACTACCAGTAGTATCTTCTGGGACTCTTTCCTCAATCTTATATGAGTTGCACGATGTTTTCAAGGGACGTGTGGACTCACATATCTGGAGTTGCCGCCATGAACGTTGTGAGAGAGAGATCCACTCCATCGTTGCCACAAGAAAAGCGATCCGATCTCCAAAAGAGACAGAACAACGACCTGAGTCCTGCTGCTGAATAAGTAACATCCCTTCCAAGTGAGATCAAACAAACTCATCAATCATGTGCACCACTGGAAACTACATCTCGTGTTAACGGGGTAGCTGTGAGCGTGCACAGCGGCTTACTGGAAGGAATACTGTAGTGAGCAAGAGAGAAACCCGCGCCACCCTACAAATGAATGTATATTCGAGAAATGATTTTGGCACGAACCGAAGCTGCAGCTGAAATACAATAGATTATGATGCATGAGACCACGCGCAAGACAGTTTTCGATCTTCCAGCTACCGTCGATAAATCGTTTCGCTGTGGGTTATTCATCAGATTGCTCAGTGCGGTGTTCGTTCATGAAGGTCGCAAGCATCGACAAGTTACAACAACTGAACGCAAAATTGATAGCGCATATACATACTGCAAGTAGTGTACATATCCCATGAAGTGTGCTGCAGGGTCTGCCTAGGTCAAATGAGTCAGACTATCAAAAAAGAAAACAG
>JRHT02000394.1:0-22475 GCA_011800875.2 Suillus brevipes Sb2 | reverse complement strand
TTTGTATCAGAATAACTCTACACTAACCATATCTTTGTTCATCACCCTAAACATATATAACTCCACTGCCCACTTATCTAAGCGCATGGTGCGCTGGATATAGCGTGTTTATTTACTCTGCTTCGACCCACTCTGTGTTACGGTTTCTTGTCTGGCTTATCTGGTGCTGTGCCGCAAGACATAAGAGTTATCGAAGGAGCTGTTACGCCTCGGACTTGTACAGCAAGGCCGAAGTGGGTGCACATTATTGTTTCAATTACATCACGCTCAAACCTGTGTTAGATTGATTTCTTTCAGAACTCTTCTATTTATGCAAGCCTGCAGCAAGAACACCTCGGAAATCGCATTGGAAATAGCTGCCGAAATCGCCAACGATTGGAACTTTCCTAGTCAAGTAGTCGCGTGCGTAATACTCGTTTGCAAATTAAAATTAAAATTTACTTTGATGACTTCCTCTTCATGCTTGAGGTTGCACCGCAATACTAACTTCCCAATCAAGGGTCTTGAGGCGTGATCAAATATCCGTTTCCATCATGTCGTTTTGGCGACACAAGCGCTGAACACTGGTATATCTAGCATGGACACAATGACTAGATCGTTAGCACCCCCAACATCCCCCACACGCTCACACCCATCCCTCGAGTATGACCTTCGTCTCAAATGATCCCATTTTGTGGCCGTACATCGATGAGGAATTTTCCTATAGCTATTGGCAGGGTTTGTCGTATCAATTGGTGATGTCTCAATCTAACATCGACTTGCATTTTGCAGTTGCCGCCGGTGTCGTGGTGGTATATGACTGGGGTGAGCAGGACGTTGTTCTGAAACTGCTGCCATTCTTATGATATCCCCAGTATTAACAATCGGACAAGAGGTACGTTGACCTCATCGCCAGAGCAGCCAACTCCCTAATAATGGCGTTATAGATTGAACTGATCTGGGTGAGTGACAGAGTCTCATCATAAACAGGAGAATACGATGAATTCGCGACAGAGGCAACGCTGGTCTCTCATGACTGTGCTGTATTTGGTTGTTCGTACCTCATTTTATGCTATAGCGTGGTTGGCGAGTTGCGCTGACTCCAAAATGTTCTAGATACGCTATGTTGGACTACCTTATTATGTGTATGTATTGAGGCCAAAGATTGGTGTTGTGCTAATAGCTCATCTCTGACGATTAGTGCCGTTGTTCTGCGTATGTCTCATATGTGTTGTTTTTGATTCTTCTGATCGGCATCGCACAGAAAATATGCCATTTGTCTCGCTGACAGATGCAGTGAGTATTCTGCAACCATCTCCCTCCTATCCGACTAATACACATATCTAGGGGTGAGTGAAATTCTGACCATTGACCTTGGTTCAACATAATGACTACACAGGTGTGAGTCGAGTGTCTGATTCTAGTACGAGGTGATCACTGATTGGGTGTTTCAGGCAATATTCTGGTCTACGCAACAAATTTGCCAAATGTTGTCATAACTGCCACGCTGGGCGGTGAGCTACAAAATCTCAGTGATATTGACTCCACTGAGTGATGCTGCAAGTCATCATGATTGCTCGGTTATATGCCATGTATCAAGGATCCAGAACCATGCTCATCTTCCTTGTTGTCATCTTCCTGGCTGTTAACATCGCCTGTGTGGTAATCGCGGCAATAGGACTCAAGTATATTGTAGGAGGTATGTTTTACTTGCTGACTTGAGAATACAGCTCATTGGACAAACACCAGAGGAGCTGATACTCTCTGGCATCCATTTTTGCAATTATAGCTACGAGGGGGATACCCTGCTTCTGTTTTCAATGACTTGGATGCTCGACACTATTTGGGAGGTCCTCGCGCTGTGTCTTTCGGTTTGGATTGCTGTGAAACACTTCCGTGACCTGCGACGCCTCGGACCATTGACAGGATCGACAATCGGAGACTGTTTCAGAATGCTGATACAATCTCACATGCTGTATTTTGCGAGGTGAGCTTGTAACTGAGAACGTGGTTATCTTTTCCTGCTAAAATTCTGCACGTGCTAGCTTTGCCGGTGTCTCTTGCATGGTGTTCATTGGTCTCTCTCCAGCGTTAATGGTACGCTGACCTGTCGTTGACATTTGCTTATACCCACGGCTCATCATTTCTGTAGAATACAATTGCTGTTGGAACTTGGATATTTAGTGGTACTCGTTGTGTTTTAGCAGTCGTGCAGATGTTTGTGTTTGGACCACGCCTGATCCTTAGCGTTCGAGAATATCACGCAAAACTCGTTGCCGGCTCCGACGCAGACGCTAGCATGAACTCGATTGTCTTCCAGGAGCAAGTACATATATCAACTAGCGGTGCTGTGTAGGGAATTAATGTTTGCCGGGCATTCTGCAGGGAGGAGAAATTTGGTCGAGGATCCGTCGTAGTATTTTTAAACGTTCGGATTAATGAACGATTCAATGATTCGTATGTGCCAAACCATGAAACGCAAGATCATTCCGACTCATCTAAATTGTGCAGCCCCGCTTACTTCTGAAGAGATCGCTGCCATCGACGAAGCTGGTTCTAAAGGCCCTCCCTCTCAGCTGCTTGTCGCGAAGCAGACAATGCAACATAGATTTGAAAGGGCTCCATTGTTATGTATAATGCTGGTTGTTGCGGTGATGTTTAGTTTGATCACGTTTTTCACGTTTTGGAGATGTATGGGAGATATGCAATAGGGCTGGCAAACATAGAAGTGGACCTTCTGATACGTGTTAATCATACTTTTCAGGCTTTCAGGGGCGTTCATAGTGCATCATCGCGCAAGGTGTAGAAGGCAATCTTTGGGCACATGGGGAACAAATCAGGATCTGGGCTGCTGCTGTCACGGTGTCCCCCATGTGTCTTGATGCTGATTTGGCGCACGCCGACCTCTCACCACATGCTCCTTTACATGTAAGTATCCCATAATCAGTGGTATGTACCCACGCGAATGTAAGTTCGGCCTGCGGGGTGCCGTGGTGCTAATCAGGCTGGTAAACTGTGTGCCATAGATGTGCCGCTTGGAGATCAACTAACTCATATGCTCATGTACCGGGATGAATAGTGCTACGAGGCACTTGATTTAGTGCAGTGGGCGAGGCCGCAGCCTAGGCTAGTGACTGGCCTGGCTTACAGACAAGTTGAGTGAAAGACGTAGTCCAGACTGGTTACAAGGAGTCTAGCCGCTGCCAGCATGGCATAGGGTCAATATTATTATGTTATTATATATATGTGCGCACCTTGCTCCGCAAGGTCAGGTTGTCATGTTAAAACTTATGTGATTACATAATATTTCCTTATTAATTCATCCCCAAAGCACTTTGTTCCAGTCAACCCAAACCACCCAGTTTCAACAGCATTAATGAGTTGTATACGTCGAAATTCTTTCATGTAAACGAGTTTGTTTTTTGACGCTATTGCAATGCTCCCAATCCCAATGCAACCCCCAATACACGCACAATCAAATTCTTCAGGATCATTGTACAATTATTTATATTTGATTAGTCCAACGATATTCAATTGCCATGTCAGATTTCGAGGGGTGGCGTACTAGTACTAAGGTGAGTGATCAGTTGAGAAAACCACCAAGAGTTGGCCATCGTGAACCAGACTTTGGATGTCAGTGGAATGGAGTCCGAGACTGTTTGTTCGGAACGGAGCAAGGTCAAAGTGGGCAACGCCCGACCCTAGTTACTAAACATATATAAAATTCGGATGGTACTTCGGATGCCCCACTAGGGCAGCTGACCACCGACACTGACGATATAAGTATATGATGTCGTGAAATTCAAGTTGAACTACTTCTCTCAGCACCGTCTCGCCTCTGTTCTGCTATGCCATTTGGCCACCTGTTCGTGGCAGGGTTATGCATAATAATGGCTGATTAGACACAAGCTGTTATGTATGGTTGATGCTCGTCCCTCGTCGTGATGCATAATGCCCTCTAGGCCGCCAGTATGCATAATGTCTTCAAGGATTATCTAAGTCTTCCAATGTTTCTGAATCTTAGTTAGATCTGATCTCAATACCTGAATCTTCTGATGTGATTTCTGAATCTAGGAGAAACACCGAATTCAAACTGACATATCCATACATGGAACTACGGTACTGTCGTGCTAATAGCGGGGGACGCCGAACCTACACGAACCTACATTTGTGCCCCTGCAGTCGCCGAGGTCTCTACCATCACCCACATGTCATCGAAGGCTATCTGTAAGTTTCTCCAAAGAGATGCCTGTCGTTTGGCGTAGCCTTTGATGCCCTCGGTCTCAGCATCAGGTAGACCCGTTCGTCGCCCTGCCTGCTCATCCCACCATGCAGCATGCCACGAAAGGAATGCTCTGACACGCCGCATCTCCTCCAGTAAAAGCTGCACTTCCTCCGTCCAGCGGTTCGCGCGTGCTCTGGCTTTGCACCACTCAATGCGCAGCGCTGATGACAGGATTGAAAAAACCATATCGGCAAGAAAATTGGAGCTGCTAACCGTCTGCAAGAACCTCCCCAGCTGCTGAGACACCCTGCGTCTTCCAGATCCAAGAGAGTGTCCGGTTGCCTTCGGACTGACCTGCCTCACCCTCTGACATTCCGCGCACGTTAGCTGGCTCGAGCACAGGAAAGATACTCTGCCAGCCATCCTCCCCCAGTGTTCCACATAGCCTGCTAAGCGCGGTCCATGCGCGGCGGTAGCTTTTGCAAGCCTCCGTAACATTATGCTCGACCTTCCTGATGACAGCAGCAGCGCGTGTGTTGGCTCGCTGACCCCGAATGTTAATATCCTTGAATTTATATAGGTGAGTGCGAAGAAGGAGATGCCGGCGGAGGTCATTCAGTGAGTCAGATGCCTGTGCACAGCGCAGATCCCATTCAAATCGGCAAAGTCGTTCGTCACAGATAGCGTATGGTGCGTGATCCTTGAGCTGCGAAGGGAGCCATAGACATATTTCGTATGCCTTCTCCTCTTTCAATGCGTTGCTGCCGGAGCTTCGGGAAGTTCTGATGGGGGCCACGGATGGCATGTACAAGACTTGTACTTGGCACCACAGCTCGATCTTGCGCTGCAACACATTCATGCGATCTTGCAACTTTGAGCGCTGAATATCAGTCGCATGGTCACTAAGCGCTGAGAG
Organism: Suillus brevipes Sb2; assembly: GCA_011800875.2. Lineage (NCBI taxonomy): Eukaryota > Fungi > Basidiomycota > Agaricomycetes > Boletales > Suillaceae > Suillus > Suillus brevipes. The sequence continues at coordinate 17,355 of JRHT02000394.1, read as the reverse complement.
ATCTCGTAGAAGTCGATGCCTGGGGAGTTGTCTGTTAGCAATCAACCAAGGATGGCGGATACAAAACTTACTGTTCCTCTTCAATCCCAATGCCTGATGAGATCAGGACAGCCGGCGAGATTTCATGGTGGAGGGAGTTGTTGATGCCATGCTCGAGCTCTTGAGCTTCTTCCTGAGAGAGGGTAAGCCTAACAGATGCCTGCGTTATAGCTAATAAACAGTGTTAGTAGAGCTTTAGAACGAATATTGATGACTTACTTGCTGTCGTCGGGCTGAAAGGATTTGTTGCTGACATGTCCGCTTCCCATTTTTCGACTCCTTGTTTCCACATTGCTACTTCCTCTGTACGCTCAGTAACGAGCGTCTCGTTGAATTCGTCGAAGTCACGCTGGTGTTGGTTGCGTTCTGGTATAGCGGCCTTGAGCTTCCGCAGTAGACTGATACCTAGTTAATCACACAATTGAACAATGACATTTGACCTATTACAAATGCACACTTACCGAGATTAGTGACTTTTTTCCAGTTGAAGTCGCCAAAGTGATCATCGAGTGTGTCGCGTCGGGAACCCGGGCCCATTTCACGTGTACTGGTAGCCACGGGGTTTATATTGGCCCACCCGCGCTCTGGAGCCTCGCCATCTGTACGACCCATGCCCTTCACAAGATTGTGCGAGTAGGCGATTTGACACGCAAAAATGTGAGCAGGCAAGTGAAACTTTGGAACCAGAAATGTCACAAATTTGCTGCCGCGTTCGATGTGCATCTGGGTGGGATACTGGGACATGCGGTCCCACAGGTGTTTGTTCCATTGACAGGCTATATCATACGATATGTTTAAGGTGACAAGATTCTTGGCGTGTTGCATGGTCGAGAAGAATAGATAGTCCATATTGATGTATCTGATGGTTTTATAAGATGAGAAGCGATGATAAAATAAAATACGCACTTTTCCCCTTTCTGAAGGTCACCAACAGCACATGGTCGTTTGAAATTATGACGTGCGCAGTCAACAGTCCCAGCTCCTGTTGCTGCGAGGCCACGGGAATTCTTGGTCTCTGCTAGATTGACGGCGTTGTGGCTTACACAGGTGCTTTTCTAATTGAAAAGACGTTAGAGAATAGTAAGTATGTGAGCTGAGAGTGCGCACCTCTTGTGGCTGCTTGCTAACACCCTGGAGGAACATTTTGTATTCGTGTTCCTCCACAAAGTATGCCCACCCCTTGCTAAGGCCAGGGTCAGCCACGTCTGACGACACGTTCTTCCGCGCCAGTCGAAAGTTTGCGTCGATCGCGAGAAAAAGTCCATAAAGCCATCTGTACAAATCTTGTTAACTAGGATACATATCACAAGATACTTCACTCACCGAACTTCTTGAGGGGCATCTTCCCAACCCTGTGGTAAGTTTTTGCCGGGTTGAGGACACGCTGGACAAAGAACCGCGCAAGATCCTTGCAGAGTAGCATCAATACCTGCAGGATCATGTCCTCGCCCAAACCGCTTGAGAAGTTTGATATTTCTCCACTCCCTGACCATTCGCAGGAGTGCCTCGTAGCGATCCTGACCATATCTGTGATGAGAAAAGTAGATTATACTGAGGGAATTATTTGCTTACCTTTGGAGTCCTGATACCTGTGTTATCCGTGAGCCTGGAAAGGGTTTGCCAGACCTCGAAGGCAGATGCTTTTGATTCGAATGTGAGAATATGAAAGTGGTGAAGTAGGCGGAACGTTGCGGCAGTTTTCGGGTCTATAGTCGTTGCGGGGAACCAGCGGGCATGAAGGAGCTGAGTGGTAGGAGATTGAGCGGTTTCACACGCGCAAAAATCAACGGCAACCTGGTGAACGCCGTTCACATCCAGCACAATGAAATCGTCGTGAAATGCTGGTGATGGGTTGCAACATTGGCCCCAAACTGGATGGCCAAGCTGTATTCGGAGACCGAGGTCTTTCAAGCTAGCACATTTAAAATGCCCATCGACCCAGTGCTTTATAATCGCTAAATGAGTGTATGATACATGATGATTCAAAGGAATGACGAACCTGGATTCTGTGTAATGGATTTTCCTTGTGCCTCGCGACTGTGCAGGCCTTGCAGTGGAGAGCGACACCAAAACAATCCTGACACCGATACTCGGGGAAACCCTCACATTCACTGGTGCCAGGACAGGCTTCAGCAAACATATAGTCACCACGGCCTTCCAACCGAAGAAGTTCTAGGAGGTAAGTTTCGCGTTCCTTGGTCCAAAGTCCAATAGGATTATCCTGAATGAGTGTCACCAGTAAGTGAATGGGATTGAATCAAGGTAAATACATACTGCGGCAGTCCGTTTGCGCCTTTTGGGCTCTGTCATTGTTTCGGCCATGTGCTCATCATAGATGGTGTAGGCTGCGTCCTCGTTGTCGTTAAAATAAGAAAGAAAATCATTTGAACCAGTATCCGTCACATTCGGAATCACTTGAGAGGGTACAGATATGCCGGTGATATAGTCTGTTGAGGTGGACAGACGACTAGGTCCTCTAATAGTGTGTGATTGATGTTTGTGTTGAAGAAATCGATTATCACTTGTTTCCGTAGCCAAGCGTGCATCTGCAGCATGTTGCCGTCCAGCCCACTGCATAGCTTGATACTCCCGGTTCAGATCAAACCACTGTTTTTGCAGCTTGTCCAGCTCCTTTTTGCGCCGGTTTCTGCCCATGGTTGTTGAGAAAACTGAGAGCCGAATTGTGTTTGAAGGATGTTGTGACACCAATCACTACATTTGTTTGTGTCCGACTGTAAGTAGGTTTTCGTCCGATCGATTGCAAGATTATCGATCGATCGAGTTAGCAGTGCTCTAGTAGCACATTGAATCATTCAGCCATAAACATTGAGTCCGTTTTGCGATGTAGGTACATTCTCAATACAAGCACCAATTAAGACCCTTTCATGAAGGAATTGATTGCAGCTTCAAGTTAATAGCCTACAATGAATGTACGAGTTATCGTCCGACCGCACTCAAACACTCAAACACTATTTGTGCTTCTTTTCAACCAAATCCCCCCAGCCTCTTAACCAACATCATCATCATGGCACGTCCTTCCATTTACAAGACAGACGAGGCCAGACAAGCGGCAGGTCGTGAAAGACGCCGACGGCATTACGCCAAGTAAGGTTTTCTCACCATAAACTCTCTGGCCATAGTTCCTGACAAAGCTGTAAAGAAACAAAGATAATATACTGAAAAGGCGGCGAGAACTTCGCATCACCAAGCCATCGCAAGAGATAAAGGAGATCCAAAAAGCCCTTGCCGAAGCTTTGGGCTATTCAGATGAAGAGGATACCGAGATGGTGACAGACGATGACGAGAACGTCAACTTGTATGTCAACATCCTGTTTTATAAATAGATGAAATGAAACATAATTAATAACCTACAGATCGGATCTCCCGGGGTGCCTGCTCGCTCTCAAGAGCGTCAAGGATGAGATGCTGGCATTAATACAAGAACCCTGCGCTTTCACGGAGGGCGTCCTCCTTCAGTACGTCAAAACCCTACCAGATGATCCACATGGAAAGGGTGACACCTCGATCGTCAAAACTGCAAAAGCTAAGGTTGAAGCCCTACTCCGGCGTGCAACCCCCGCGGTAGACCTGATCAAGGACTTCTGTGGAGTAGTGTCAGATGAGTCTCGTGCGGCTGATTCAGTGTCTCGCTTCTTAAGTACCGCACTAGCTTATCTAGATGACATTCAGTTTTTTGTGGACATTGAAGGGCTGACTGAGTTGACGGTTGCTCACTCAATGGGAGAGTTGATGTATCAGAAGCGCCTCCATCTCTAAATTCACGTATTTCTTGACTAGATGGCAGGTCTTGATTTTAAAAAAAATAGATGCTTGTAACATGAAGTACTACCCACTCAGATTGTCCTATTAAAACTTCAACCTGCTACCCAATGTTCGGTACTTACATAGTTGAACCAGTCTGTTGGAGCGGGTGCTCCTGTTCAAGCTCCGAACTCAGGTACGAGGAGATGATTGGTCTGCAAACATCAAGAAGCTATGATTTTTTTTGGTTAGTGCGGTGAGACTGGTTGTTGAAATCTCACGTACAACGCCATATAGCAATTTCAAAAACTCAATTGTAAGCTGTGTGTGTCATGCATTCAATTAATGTTACTTACAAGGCAATGCCGACGGCTAGATGGCAGGGACAGAATGGGTGACAACCGAACAAAAGGCGTTCCTCCAGGAACTGTACAGTGAATTCCTGAAGGCGCAGCTCCACTCGACCTTGTCAGCCTTCTGGACTGAGGTTTATCGGGGTTGGTTTGAAAAATGGCCAGAAATCAGTGTCATTTACCCTGATGTTCCAAACCACGAGTCCTTAACGGACGAGCAAAAGAAAACGTTAGGAGTAGCTGTCAAAAAAAGACAGCAGGTAAGCGTAATTTTGGTCCAGAATTCACAGATGCTAACAACTCACCGTGTAGCAACTCAGGACGTGGTTCAACTACCGATCGCAAAGGAGTGGCCGTGCATCGGTTAATGCAATGACGAAATCTATACACAAGATGTTTGGAAACAAGGCGAAGGGAACCCGAGTCCACACACCTGCGGAGATATTTCTATCAAACCATGGTGCCGAAGTTCAGAATAAGCTGCAAGATGCAATTGATACCGGCAGCATCACGACCAAAGGGGAGAAACTCAATACCGCGAGAAAATTAGCTCTAGAAGCTTACACAGCTGCCAGCCCTGAGGTCCAAGCGTCTTGCCTTGCTGCAGTGCAAGCAGAACATGATGCGAAGGCAAACGCTGTGCTTAGGCTGAAGTGTGCATCTGAAGAAAGGACAAACGCAGAGCTAGCAAAGTAAGTGGTTGTTAATATTTGATAGCTAGCGTAAATTTGACTTATCATATCTTAGGGCCCTTGAGGAGTGTACGGGTCCCATCGCACATTTTCTGCAGGCAATACATGAGATGACGGGATTCCACTGGACGATTATGGGTGCAGGACCTGACCCTCGCTATAACGGCGACATTAACGTCACCAGGTGAGTCGTGGCATGGATTGTACGACTATGTTAGATACTGACTTTTTCTTTTTTTCCAAGTTTTCATACTGGAGTCAATGAACACGGTCAGAACTGGATGCAAGCGACTCCCGATTTCAATGAACGACACCTTAAACCATTTGCTGCCTTCGTCTCGCATCTTTTTCGTAAGGTGCACTTCCCTCATCCATAAATGATGCACACTGATTAGTAACAAAGCGGAATCCACAAGGAAGACGCGTGCACTCAGCTATGTCCCCCCAACACCCTCTCAAGAAGATACAGCGCTGCTTGCAGCCGAACAACTGCCTCAGCCAGGAATCCAGCTCCCATCACCTCCAGCTCCCGTTGAACCCGTTCACCCTGGTCGTCTCTCTGTCCCAGAGGCCTTACTGCCAGACACGCTACTATCTTTCAACACTACGGACGACTTTGACGGAAGTAGCGATCACATGGGGTTATCGAGCTTCTCTAGTTCGTCCGGAGGTAGCAATTACGTCCACTTACCAGCCTTCGACATGAACGAAGACAGAGTCGCCTCAACTTCAACCGGCTCTGGATTCTATCCATCTGACTTGATGCCATCCTCGCGTCTTGGTGATTATCTCAGCTCACCATCATCACCAATGTTATCATGGAATCAAGACGCACATTATGGACAGAACTACTCTTTGCCACCTTTCGTCGCCTCTCCAAAATTTAACTTCCCATTGCTTTCCGTCCCAGCCGGCTCTTCTTTAGAAGTCCCACATCCTACGACTGACCGATTTGGCGCGGAATCTCCAGCCAATACAGCAGTGACGGTTGAAACCCCCAATATCCTACAGCACACGACACCAACCACTGACCATCATTTGGCAGATGCCGAGTCACCGATTGATGGAGAGCTGACCACCGAAAATTGCAGTGACCATTCGGATCTTGCTCCGGCAATTGTCACTGTTGACGCGGTGGTTCCTCCAGTGGTCAAGAAGAGTAGATGCGTTGCCCGTGTTGCGGCAACAGTTGATGCAGCCGCAGATGTTCCTCCAGCAATCAGAAAGACCGGGCGCGTTCGCACAGAAACAACACGACTCACACAGGCCAACAACATTGGCCAAAGTCATATGAAGCGAGCGAGGGCTGCTGGACCTGTCATTGCAAGCGGGCCACCAAAGAAGTGCGAGTCTCTTTTTCTGCGTTTGCTCGCCTAACATGTGTTCAAGCAGGAGATCGAAGTAGATCGGCCGAGTTCAAAGTACATTATTGATATCTATCTTACCTAGTAGTACTACTCGTCATTGCACCATCATGTATCTATTGAAACAATCTTAATGAATCACGATTAATCATTATACAAAGTGGGACACCCAGATTGAACGCACCAATGAAGCCGCAAGACCGAAATTTTGCACGTTGAAATTTCTGACAGATGGACTTAGAAAAATCTAGCAAGTCAAACGGCACGTGATGGTATGAACCAGCGGGTGGACAAATTTGGGTCGAGAAGAACCAGACGACGGGAGAAGAGAGAAGGCCCAATGGTTCCATCCGAATGAGGGTCCAAAAGGCCAGATTTGCAGGTCGAGAAGCTAGATCCATGATCAGAACCACCAAAACGAGCCACCCAAGGATCTCGACAGCATTATGCATCATGGGACCTGTTATGCATAAAGGCAACGACAGTCGAGGGTAAGCGTCAACCATACATAACCATAGCGTCTCTTACCAGCCATGATCATGCATAAATATGACAGTATAGCCTGCATTTGGCACCGTCACTCTTAACGATGGAAATGAGGTAATGTTGCTGTTTCATGAAAGCTTGTATTACCATGGTCTGACCTGCTATGTTCTATGTGCGTGCAAAGTTCCCCGTGATAGCCTTTGGCACGGGGTCCACTATGAAGTACAAGGATGTCACGGACTATGTGGGTCAGGCCATAGAGAATGGATTTTCCCACATCGACACCGCACAGTGTATGTCACCTCTAACTTCGATCATCAGAGCCTTATCTTTCCTTCACTCTGGAAAAAAGTTTATCAGACAGAAGCCTATGTAGGCCTGGCTATCAAGGAGAGCGGTCTTTCCCGCTCGAGTCTGTATATCACCACTAAGTACAGTTTCAATGGATCACCGCGGCAGGCCATTCAACAAAGTTTGAATAAAGTTAGTACTCACATACCAATCTTGAGTTGCTGCACGAACTTAATCATATGCTCGCTCAGATTGGCCTTTCTTATGTTGATTTGTATCTGGTGCACTTTCCGAGTCTCTTTTCTGACTTTGAGTCTGGCTGGCAAGAATTTGAGAAGATGAAGAAAGATGGATTAACAAGGTGTGCCCTTTGGCCTCGACTCGAACAGGATTCGTTGTCCTCACAGCTATCAGGAGTATCGGCGTCAGCAACTTTAATTTAGAGAACCTTCAGAAACTCATGAAAATTGCGGTTACGAAACCTGCTGTCAACCAAGTAGGATTCTCTAGCTGGACCTGACGCCAAACATTACTAACGGACCTTTTCGTACAGATTTCATTCCACCCATATAATTATGCTTCACACAAGGCTATGCTCGAGTACTGCGCAAAGCACAGTATCACGGTAGAAGCTTATGGAAGTTTGAAGTGAGTTATCAGACTGCTCCTAAGAATTCGTTGCTCCAAACCATGCTGATATCTGCATGAATAGTTCTATTACGCGCAACCCGGGGGGACCGGTCGATGCGGTAGTCAACGCCGCTGCTAAGCGTCTAGGAGCAACTCCAAACCAGGTAATTTTCTCCTGGGTGAGAAGTAAAGGTGTAGCCATCGTCACGTATGTCCGTTTACTTTCCACGTAATTTTCCTGTCTTATTTCCATCATTGAAGGACGAGCCGAAGCAAGGAACGCCTTCAAGAGTATCTCGCTGTTGAAGATCTTCGTATGTATCAAATCATGAAATGGGAAGCTATTCTAATTTAGATCATGAGAAGCCCCACTCACTGCTGAAGAAATCGCTGCTATCGACGATGCCGGTGCTAAAGGCCCCCCCTCCCGGTTGGTTGTTGCAAGGCTGGCAATGCAACACAAATTGGAAAGGTCTTCATACTTGGTCATGTGGCTTGTTATTGCAATTATGTTTGGCTTCGCAACGTTTTTTATGTTTTAAAGTTGTATGGGGGAGATACGAGCGGTTTTTGTAGGCGAATATAATACGCCTCCAGTGTTACTTTTTTCAGTTTCTCACCACACCCTGCGTTGCTGAGTCTTCGTATCCCAATCAACCTTTCACTCTGCATTACTGCATGTCGTCGCTAGTGGTGCGCCTTCGCATCGAGCATTTGATCATTGCCTGCGCAAAGTCGGCCACCCTCCAACTCGCATCATTTTCGTGTCTTTGGCAGATCCCCAATCGAAGCGAAAATTACAGTGTGTTTGGGATCACGAATTACCTCGCTTTATTCCTTGTTCATACGACGTTTTCTCCCCGTATGAGCCCTGGAGTAACTTAGATCCGACCTTGCGTGATTCATGGAGTGCCAGCCAGATGGGCATAGAGTGTGCATTGTTATCATTGCTCTACTAACACTTTAGGCTGCCACATCAGTCAAATAATCAAGATACCTGGTGCTGATTAAAATGTACCGCAGCGCTTTCAGGAGTCTGGATTATGATAGAACAGTGAATGCATCTCCCGGATAACCATCGCGGAAGTTGCACAAATCAATCATAAGTACTCTCGATACTCAGGGGGAATGTCCACCTGTCCGTGAAGCGAACCACCAGCTATACGGACACCGCCATCTTCGTGTAGATAAACTCGTCCCTCATCTGCTATCTGGGGAGGCAAGAAATCATTGTCGTCCAGGACCGCAACATCTCTCACGCTCCTAACGCCTGTAACAGATGATGGGGAAACAGAAGACTGGGGACGGCTTGAATGGGGCCAATCGTCATGTCCAACGAGAGACGCGTTCGACGCGATCGAAAAATTGTGGTTGCTGCGAACCTCGGATACTGAAGCTTCAGATCGGTTATAACGAGCATTGTCCACATCTGTGTCCCCGAAAAAATTAAAACAAGAATTCACATTTTTGGAAATCAACAAACCTGTTTCTCCAACCACTTCCTGAGCACTGCGTCGTCTTCGCAGGTAAAAAATCAGCGCAAACACAATCACGACCAGTACACCCCCTCCGACCACACCTCCAATTGCTGGCACATTGTCTTTCTTGGTAGTTTGTCCTGAAGTTTGAGGGACTGGCGAGGATGACGACGACGATGGGTCAGTTTGAGCCCCGGGAGTAGTGGAAGACAAAGTTGCAGTTGGTTGCCAGCTATTGAGAGACGACGAGCTAGATGATATCGCTAGCGTCCATGGTGAGGACGAGGATAACGACGAGGATAAGGACGAGGATAACGACGAGGATAACGACGAGGATAACGACGAGGATAAGGACGAGGATGATGATGATGATGATGATGATGGGTCAGTTGGAGGCTCGGGAGCAGTCGAAGGTGATGTTAAAATAGGTTGTTGGCTATTCGTAGTTGCAGGAGATGACGAGCTAGATGATGTCGCTAGACCCACGATAAGAAATGCCATATTCCATGATATGGAAATTCTCACCTGACGACGGGGTATACTGAACATAATCAAGCCAAAGCTGGCCGCCACCGAGACAGGTAATTTTTAATTGGTGCGGACCATTGACCAATGCTGTAGAAGTGAAAAAGTTGTAGTGATACAGAGTTCCTCCTTGTGCAGGAGCTGTAAAAGTCACCGCAGGTAGATTGTCAACCTGGTATGATGAGACTGGGGCTCCCACATTACTTGGACCGACGGTACCAAAGACGCTAACGCTGACACCTGGTAATAGCGCACTACGTCAGTACAAGGAGCTTACAATTTCTACGATACCAGGAAGAATTGACACCAACCAATAAACTCAAACAAGGCCATTGAACCTGTTGCACTCGTTCCTGTGGTGGTGTTATCGTATTCGAACAGCGCTCGACCGCCGTATAACCATGAACCTAGATAGGTGAAACTGAAGTCACGGTCGTCGAGGGTTATGGACATGGAAGAGAGATAATCGCGATCTCACGAGTCGCAAGACTAACATTGCTTTTATCAAAATGACAATATTTGGCTATAATGTTTGTAACGTTGCCTGTAACGTTCTGCAACGTTGTCAGTCATGCCAGATGACGAGAGTATTAATCATTTAACTTCCCTTCTGTATGCTGGGTAAAATTCTCCCATTTGCCTATCAGTGCCTCGCAAGAATGAAATGGTTGCTTTCTGCGGTGTTGATTCGCTGTGTGGGCTCGATAATAATCTGGTTTACACCACGTTCTCCGTTTTGCATTCAAAATTAGTCCTTGTGCTAGATAATCTTAAATCGCTTGACGCCATTCCCTTGGCAGAGTGCCGGTGCCTCTTTCACGCCGTGGGCATAGCATTGCAATGTCATCGAACGATATCACAGCGAGGGGCTACTGGAGACGCAAAACACTGCTGCTAAGGTCCCGTAGAGCGCTGAAAACGGCGTGGATATCTTCAGCATAGCAAGTCCCAAGGAAAATCCAAACCAACACATACGAGACCTTCTGCGCTCTGCTTCATGGCGTTGTACTAATCAACGAACAATGATCTTCATTCGTTCTTGTGGCAGCTAGGAATCCGCTAGATGAAAGGCTCACCTCAGCGCTCAATCACTCACAGTTTTAATTTTCGGAATCAATGCGGACAATACTTCCCTAACTCGTGTCCTCTCTCAATACTAGTAACATTATAGGCTGCCGCAGGCTGCCATACTTCCGAACGTCAACGGGATATGATGGGTTCCCCTCCCACGATAGTATCCGGACTCAGCATCACCATGAGAAAGCAGCTTGAATTGATCGATGTGAAAAATTGGTGAACGTCGTATTTGACAAGGCTGTTCACATATGAAGACCGGCTTCAATTTTTTCGGGCAGGGGACGATGCTTTATTATGTAATTCTTCCGAACACAGTAAGTGGCACTTTCCGCAGTGTACTCGGGCGGCTGAGGCTGTGTCTCTTCGTCACGTTCTTAGTTCATCCCAAAAACAAAACACTTCAGAACCAGTCAACCAAAGGAACCAAAGGAACCAAGGACCAACCAAGATTTTCCGTCGGCGTCCACTTGCGCGCACTTCAAGATGATTGTGCAGCATATTACGATAGAACGCGAACCGATCGAGGCCTAAAACGACTGTAGCCGCCGCAGGCAACGAATCGCGAAGGACAAACGAAAATTGGTAGAGAACCAAATGTCGCCTTCGAGAAAGGTCACGAGTGCCCGAGCACATTCGAATTCAAAATGACATAGAGAGTAACGAATCCGCAGAGGAGTCATCTGGCGCGACAGATACGAAATCTTGGCCCTCAAGGAGGGAGAATTCACTTGGCTTTCGCTGACTATGCATTTATGGTGCAGATGTGTTTGCTGCCACGAACGGTCTGCCTGCGACTCGTGATGCCTACCATCCTAGCCGCTATTCTAATTTGTTTGCTGGTGGTACTCCCGCCTCTGCCTCAAATCCGCCACAATGACTGGCATCCTCAGGCTGTTTGCTACTGCTGTTGTTTTCCCCTGTTTTCAAATTCATACTGTTTTCCTACTGCCCCCACATTGTTTCCGCACGCCCCGCACCTCCTACTTTCATGCCGCCACAATATACCTAGTACTAATATCATACACTAGTTCTAGCATGTCATCTCTCATCAAATCAATTCACGCAAACAATCATACTGGTTAACATGATGTGATATGATTCCTTTTTTTTTTAAATGCGTGAACACAGCTTGTGTCGCCGGAGGTCGTATGCAATATTTGCCTAGACGACTTCGGACATTATCTACAGTACTGTATTGCTATATATCCTAATCAAGAAAAAAGCGGAAAGCGGATGTCGTCCACTCTCATCCTCTTACACTACTTATACGTGGTTTCTATTACTGGGTAACCGTGATGGCATCGGCTGCTGTGCGAGCTCAAGTTGCAGCCAAATGGCAAGAATCATTCAACCGCCTTAATCGCAACGAGCCAGGAATATCTGGTTTACTGGCATTCAGCGAGGTATGTTGTTAAATTACCAAGCATATATGCTCCAACTTCGCATTCAGGCATGGACTCTAGCCATAGAGTTTCTTAAACCACGAGATTTGAACGACCCTGCGCCACAAAAGCAATATGGTTCGTGAATCCGAGCACTCCATTGTATTATTCCTGAGTCTGGATCAGACTTGAATAAAGTGAGAGCAGCATTTGGCGTTATCGGCGAGTGCAGGAGGTTACCTGTCATGATGGAGGTTTTCCTTGGTGAGATTGCTCATTTACGTTATTGCATTGTTTCTGAGGGATGAAGAGGACATGCGAAAGAGCCAACACTTGATTACCCAAGAGGTTGAGGCATATATGACACTTTACGAGGTAAAACTTTTCTGCACCCCTGTAATTTGTGGTATCGCTCAATGCTTTATCGCAGAGTAACTCCGACCCAGAAGCAATACGATCACTCGTGTATCGTTTGGTCGACTGGTACAACGCGTGGAAACCAACTGCAGAGTACGTACCATGTACTTTGTCAAGGCTAACATATATTTGATATACCTTAGTCTGGGACCAACGATGATATCCGCCTACACTCTTGCGTTCCAAACTCACGTTTTTTCTGTTCTTCCTCCATCTTTCGCTCGGGGAATCAAGGCTCTTGTTTCAGCCACCCTGCAGCGTACTGTATCTCAGTCGCAGGACCCTCAAGACCGCGTCCTGTGGCAAGCCTTTGATACTCTTAGCCTCATCGACCGCTATGAAACCCTTATCGCGAGTATAGGATATGAGTTCATCGAATCATATGTAGAAGAAACATGTGCCGGAAAGTGGTCAGAACCCATGCTTGCGACCCTCCGGGCCTGGATGATAGACAAAATTGTGCCATGGATGCTGTATCCATTTGCAAGAGGAGCAACCAATGGTAATTTACTTCAGTCGTCCAAAATGCTGACTTACAAATTACCCAGCGGACGAGGCTAAGACAATGATGCAAGGCGTAGGGTCAAGGTTTGACTTCCATATGCACAAGACGCTATGCAACCTAAGGTGAGAACCATTGTTTCAGCCTTAAGTTCTGAAAACTTCATTTGCAGGACGAAGGAAATTTTTGACATTATCGTCGATTTTCCAGAATCTATGGGCGCCCTCCAAGACCTTAAGGTTGGTGTAAATGTTTGTGGTCGATACAAACTTAATATTCTGTTGTACACGCAGGAGTGCTTAGCGCGCGTCGATCAGCGTGCGGACCTCGTACAGGCACTACGGCATGCGTACGCCGTGGTTCATCGTTGTCACTGCAGCAATGACTCTGATTGTAACTTTCAGTAACAACAAGCGTCTCCTTCACCCGGGCGCAGATACGAAAGATATTTTGTCGCATTATGTCTCGACGATTAAGTGTCTCAGAATCGTCGATCCTCCCGGAGTACTCCTATTTAAAGTAGCTGATCCCACGAGAAGGTACCTCCGGTACGTACATGCGATGTTGGATTGAAACACAGCTGATGATATCTGCATGTTTGGTCAGAGATCGACCTGACACCATACGGTGCATTGTAGCAAGCTTGGTTGGAGACGGCGAGAGTGGGGACTCGCTTGTCGACGAGAACGATCCCATTCAGCCCCTTCAACAGCCCGAGATGGAGAACTACTCTGATCCGGAATGGAATCCCGAACCCATTGATGCTGGGCCGGATTTTCGCGCGAGCAAGTCCAGTGATGTCATCAGCACCATAGTCAGCATATATGATACGAAAGACCTGTTCGTTAAGGAACTACAAGTACTACTAGCACAACGCCTGCTGGCGGTGAAGGATGGAAATTTTGACCGCGAGGTCAGTCGCCAGTTCCCGACTAAGCTAGATATGCTCAAGAAGGTGCCTGCAGCGTCGCAATGTCGAGATTTTGAAGATTCGATTTGGCGAGGCTGCGTTGCAGGTCTGCGAAGTCATGTTACGAGATATGACAGATTCGCGTCGCATAGACCAACATGTGCAATCGCAGACAACGGTAAGTTGTTATTATGCACATGACATGGTACGGAGCCACTATTCGAAGTACAGAGTACCATGCATCCCACGATTATATCTCGACATTTCTGGCCTGCACTTGAGTCCAGTAACATGGTCATGCCCGGGCAATTTCAGATGTACGTCCTTTTCCTGTAATAACTGTTCCTACATCTGAACCAGTATAGCCTGCAAGAGAAATATGCCCAAGAGTTCTCCGTATTCAAACCTGATAAGGTCCTCCGTTGGTTACCACATCTTGGCCGGGTTCATCTTGAACTCGAGCTCGAAGACAGGACATTGGAAGCTGACGTGCCACCCCTGGAAGCGGCATTCATTGAACTCTTCTCGGAGAAGGGTAAGAGAATATTCAAAGCCGCATGACGGCACTAACCCTGTAACAGACGTATGGACAGTAGATGAACTAGTCCTCCGATCAGGCTCCGTCAACCGAAATGCAGCTGTCAAAGCCCTTGCTACTTGGGTAGACATGCATGTTCTGAAAGAAGATTCGGAGGGTGTTTTCCGGTTGCTGAGTGTCACCGAGGGTCCTACACCAGGAAGCAGACCACAAGCACCTAAGCCTGGTTCGTTCATCTTTCGACGCAGTATATCCTTGATCCTTATCTTAATCAACAGCAGAAGCGGGGGAGTTACCCCCGGTAATGAGTGTGCAGCAGCAGCAGGCCGAACAAATGAAAATATACTGGAAGGTACGCTTTGTTGTCGTTTGCACATGCCCAAGTAGTTCTTACAGCAAAATGGCGCGAAGTTCATCGAGGGAATGCTGACAAATTTGGGTTCGCTACCACTGGATCGAATACAATCGATGCTCAAGTTTGCACCTGGCTACGATCGCAGTGTTGAACAACTTGGTAGTTTCATGGAAGCTGCTCGAAGAGAAGGCTTGGTCAATGTCAAGGATGGTATGTGGAGACTTGGAAAGTAATGATTTCTAGTATAAGTGCGTTACAGCTGGGTATGTTACACAGATGAAAATTTGCCTCGCGGCAATGCTCGGTCTCTAAGATACATTGCATGTTCGAGCTGCCTGTAATGTTTTTGATAGGGTATTCCCAAAGGTTATCGGCGATCACAGTCGATGCAGGAGATGCGAAGCTGAATCCCTCATGATTGAATTCAAGCCCACAGATACTGCCCTCGCAAGGGCTTCAGGAGTTTGTTGAAGAATCTGTTCAATCATGAGAATCGATCGCTCGGCTATCAAAGTTGGATGACTTACGCCATGGCCAGCTCCAGTGACCCTTTTCACAGATGCCGGAGATCTTCCCTGGGAGACGTCTGTCATGCAGTCTTGGAAATAAGTTGGACTGTTAGAGGGAGCAAATCAGGAAAAGCTAGAATTTGAAACCACGCTGAATACTGCTTACATATAATCAGGAACGGTTCCGAACACAATATGTACAGGAACCACGCGGCAAAGGCGGGTATACTGGTCGGTGGCTTCAAAATGGCTTTCGATGTCCTGATAAGCAAGCGCTTCATGTAGTAAGTCGCATTTAAGAGCGACTTTTGTTTCCTTTTTGCTGCCATCTTGTGTGCCAACTAAGTGAAAACCGTATTGCTAGATACGGGCAACTGATTCATGATTCAAAAATCGTAGATACGAAAACCACTCACTGTGAAGATATCAAATACCTCGTGATTCCATCCTGCCCAAGGCTTCCGTTTGCGATAATAATTGGATGCCTCTTCCCAAGTATCAAACATGTCAGGTCGACGGAGAGTAGCACGTGTGCTCCTTCTCATCAATGTTTCTCTTTCCACCAGGTGAGACATCCACAATTCGCGCGTAAGCATCGAAGGTTCAAGAAGAAACACTGCAACGAAGGGTTGGTTGCGCATGGGAAATGAGCGTGTGGCGAGTATTCTGATGTTGAGGTCAGGTTCTGCGAAAAGTGCAAGAAACAGGGTGACTGACATTGCACTGGAACCCGCCGAGTGCCCCAAACCAACTAGTCTGTGGTCCCTCAGAAATGGCGATTTCACAAAGGACGCAATCGCCGCTGCCCATTCCGCTATAGCTGGTGTAGATATGAGACAAGTGACAAGGGGCTCCGTTATCGGACTCACAAACGTCCCCCGGCGAGCGGCGCTCGAGTGCAGTCTTGTTGATTACAGCGGCGTCCCCATGGTTCAGCCAGTCGAAACACCAAGCTTCACGTATACAACTTTGCTGCTGCATGTTCTGGTGGGAAAACAGATACCGAAGCATCGGTTCCCAATGCTCCTTGTCTATACAAGATCGACAGTCAGCCACGCATGTACTTGAGAAAACACCAGCTTACTGACGCGCGCCAATGCCATGGGCAAACAGAAGTGTCAGCCCTTGTGGGTCTGAAGAAGAGGTATAGTATCGCTTGGCGGTCATCTTCAGCCCAGGAAAACCATGAAGTGGGGGCGTATCAAACACAAACAGCTCAGATCTGAGTTGAAGAGGAGACATAGATGATGACAAGCAAGAGGGAAAAAAATACAACTCCCATCACTTGCACACTCGCTTAACAGGACCAACACGCGAAGGCATACCGATGCTGGTATTGGACTGATCACGGTCGCTTCGTGCCTCGATCTGCAGATGGTAAAAAATGATCAAAACTTATGATAGGCCACAGGTGACTAGGGGAGTACAGCACATGAACCAGCCGGTTGAGCGTTCCTGTTGCTAGACAAGTCATTGCGGGGTTATTGAGTTCGGTGACGGCACAGCGCGCTATCCATAGAATATACATGTGGACGGTCGTGATCGAAGGCGAGAAGGTAAAGGCATGTGCCTATAAAAACCCGAGAACAAAACATCCGCGCCTTCGATACTATCGCGGAAAGATCTAAAACATGCGCGAAGGTAGCTCCAAGTTTGATAGGGACGCAGGTGCGGTAGCAGGAGTCGATAACTATCAAAGGAAATCGTGAGAGAATGCCTGGTGCATGGTATGCAGGTCCGGTAGAGCCCTGGTCTCCCCTATTGTAAACCAAATGGAAGAGAGACGGTCGATCCTTCTTAAGGCCCAGTGTTGTCAAAGATGCCAACTTCGTGGCGCTGTCACACATGGCACCTGAAGATCACACGCATGCTTCGTTCTGCTAACTGTTGATGTTCAGTAGCAATCTAAAGAGACAGTCAAGACGAAGCACACACGCACCAAACCAAGCCGAAGCCGAAGACAAAGGCGACTCGTCAGACAGTCAAAATCAAAGTTCTTTTGCCGCGCATCTTCAACACAGGATAATACTAGGAAGAAAAAAAAA
>JRHT02000393.1:6702-22658 GCA_011800875.2 Suillus brevipes Sb2 | reverse complement strand
ATGTTGTGTAGTCCAACCCTTGCGATCAAGATGCGGGCCCTCACTTCATTGCTCCTTGCGGGCGTCGCCCGAGCAGTCATTCCCAATGCCATGCTTCGTGGCATGCCTTTGCCCCCAAAAGTTCCAGTGCCAGAACGATCATGCTGTGAAGCCTGGTCAAGCGCCATGGGTATTAGTTGGAGGAAGCTACTCAGGAGCCCTTACCAGTTATACGATGATCAAGTGAGTGCCGCAGACAGATCACGTTTTTTCAAGATGGTGATCGACTCACAAGCCAACAAGGAATTTTCTGGGCCGGATATCTATCTTCTGCTACTGTGGAAACAATCACGTATGTTACTTCATTGCAATCATTGCAGAAGTCCATTGAATTGCTTCTCTTTTCCTTTATAATCACCCCCAACAACGTTATCGACCAAAATTAGTGACTATTATGATTATTTCACCCCTATTCGCGAGTACATGCCACAGAACTGTTCTTCGGATGTACAGGCAGTGATCGCCCACCTGGATCAAATGTACGCGGCCAACGACATAGCGGGAATACAGACGCTACAGGAGGCATTTGCCCTCGGCAGCCTTGACCATGTAGGCGATTTTGCCTCACAAACATGCGTTGAGTCGAATCCTTCTCGTTGTTTCGCCCATCTGAACCTGCACCAGTTCTAGAACAATGCCGCGCGGCTGCGATACTAGACCCTACGAAATCGAGTATCAGGGAGAAATATACGCATTGATGCGGGTTTCGATGTTTTGTCTTCGGATGGCTGACTTGTGTCGCTACAGTGCATCAGACTTACGCTTCTGATCCAAAATACAAGAAGTATACGCAACAAGTGGAGAAATGCCTTAACGCATTCGATAACGTACACGAGTGGGCAGACTGCATCGCATTTCTGAAGCAGTTGTTGAAGGTACTTTCTCCCGCTCTGAATTGGAAGCATTGATTCAGCTCGGTTATACACCCACAGACGTTTCAATCATACATGCAATTTAAGAAGATTCCGTACAAGTTCATTGTTGCTAAACGGTTGGCACAGTGCTTGACTCCTGCTCTACCGACTGGCGTACACCAACGTGCTCTTGATGTCTATACGCATATAGTTTCAGAAGAAAGCCCTTTGTTGGCTACCACTGCGCATGAACTTGTTTATGACAGATTCGCACCAGATCAAAAGAGGTGGATCGTGTTTCTAGTTTCTTTTGCGGGATTTTTTCCTAGTAAGTATTGGGATTTGAAAACAACGTGCTGATACAGAAGCGATACTGACGAACGTTGAACAGCATTTGTCTCATCGACATTCGTGCCTTCCATCCCACAGATAGCTAAAGATCTCGATTCAACGCATGCTGTCGTGAGGTGCGTGTTGTATGCTCATTTGGTGTGGTATCTGGCGATCAAGCGATTTCCCCAGCTTGACCGTTAGTCTATCTATCTTGGCAAGTGCCATCGGAGCGTTGGTTTGGGCTGCCCATTCGTCCTTCTGTGCGTGCATTCATAACATGTCATGAGCTAGTGGTAGTTTTGCGTCCTAACAACAGTACTGCAGGATGCGGTTTCTATGTGTTGGGAGCTGTGGTGTCGCGCTGTCGACTTCGTTGCAAAGCCTGTTTCTCTGGCAGTTCGTACAGACATTTGGATGCGCTGGGGGGATGTCGTTGGGTGCTGGCGTTATCGGCGATATTTATAAGTTGGAGGAAAGGGGGGACTACTATTGGAGTATTCTTTGGTGTGAGAAATCATGATGATGGAATGGTTTTGATGGTTCGGTACTGACACGAGAGTGTCTCAGGCCACACTTTTGGGGTATGCTGTTGCCCCGTTTCTTGGAGGTAAATATGTTCTGGATATTGTGTATGCCGACTCTATTCGCTAACGATATACTTGAACAGGTGCTGCGACTCTGGTTGCGTCGGAGTCCGAACCTATTTGCGGTTGTGAGATTTTCCGCGTACGTTGTCCGCTTGTTACAAACTCTTAATTATGCGTGGATGTAGATGTTTGCGTCGAGTCTAGTGCTCATAAGCGACTTTGGTGCGTTGATACTGGCTGCGTAGTGCATTCTCACATCACGCAATGCAGTTCTCCTCGTACCACTGGCGTATACAATTGTAAGCTGACAATTGTCTTCCATGTCATGTCCTGATCGTGATTTAGGGCGTCCGGTATGGAATCACGAATGAGGCCATCATTGGCGCGTGTTTCCTTCCAAATGGACTGGGAAATTTCAGTAAGTGCAGTCCGTGGTACTTAGAGTCCATTGATGCGACCTTTAACAGTTGGAGCGCCGATTGCTGGCCGCCAATCAGACACTGTGGTCAGAAGATGGCGGGAGAAGCGCAAAGGAGTGTGGTGTCCCGAAGACCGCTTGAGAGCGACGTGGATCGGAGGGTTGTTCATGGTCCCGTTGTCCGTTGGGGCGTCCGGGCTGATCACGACATATGTTGGGGGACCGATCGGCCTTCCATTGAATCTATTTTGCCTTTTCACGAATGGATTGGGGGTGAGTCCTCCAAGTTAGATCCTCGCATGAAGCATTTCACTGATTCTCATAGGTTGACTTTGTGGTGAATCCCATTGGTTCTTATAATGTGGACGTAGTGCATTCTCGAAGCGCAGAGGTCACAGCTGCTTACATGTCAGTCTTCACGATATCGCGTGACTATCAAAGTTGAACTCGTTCCTTTACCTCAGGGCAAGCAGGTCGCTTATGATATCTGCTGCGACTGCTCTTGTCATTCGATCGATCGAGCGTATAGGTGTTGCGTGGACGAACATCATCGCTGCTGTCCTTGCGGTCATTGGACAAGGGTGGGTCCTCTTCACTACAGGATCGGAGATACTAACATAAAACCGCTTCAAAATTTCTTTTGTAGGCTCATTTTTTTGACGATTCGCTATGGTGATCGCATGAGGGCGAGCGTGGATGTTGGATTCTCGACCACGGAGAATAATTGAAACATCTATCTGAAGGGAAGGATTGAATAAGAATTAATGTCTCAAGTTGGCAGGTGGATGTACACAGCAGCGTGCAGTGAAGAACAAGCTTACGTATGCTCCAGATCATTCACTGAAGAGTGAAATTGAGCCGCAAAGATAAGGAAATAGCATGCGATCGACTCGCCGAGCTCCTCTACGGTAGCTTGAATTGAGTTGATCATCCGTGATCTATACTAATCTACTGTACATCTGCTCACTGGATGTTGTGGGCTTCTACATAATTAGCGCTTTGGACCTAAATAATATCATACCATCTGGAACACAGACTGAGGGTGGTGGCAAATATTTGAGCATCTTGCGCTCTGTGAAGTACTCATTGAGAAGAATGGAGAATATTAATAGCACACGTCATGCAAACGTCATGAGTGGTATATTGTGAAGTGGCAGAAGGCTCATGCGCACGTTCTGGACCTGGACAAACAATTGTCAACAAAGCCATCCTAGCTGCGCGAGTCAGCTTCGCCAACTTCAAGAAGAATGCCCGATGCTAGACGGAAGGTCTAAAACGGCACCTGCCGTTATGGTCGTCCGGCCTGTTCTCGTGCTTCATCCAGTACTGATTGAGACAGCCAATACTGCTGACCATATACAACACGCATTACTTGCCTTTACAAGCTGGTCTGCGACCCGTGATGAAGTCGTTCATCCTAGCCCTGCTCCCGGGTCTTGAAGTGGAGACCGGCGAATTCTTCGAAAAGGTATGTTATTGTTCTATTTCACAGATCTGGGTGTGGTTAATATAACTGATATAGGTGCTCGGCCTACTCGATCGGCTGTCAGGAACCGTATCCCCCGTATTCTTCATCCAGAACATATGGCTCATCATGATAACCATGTCCTCTGCACGTGGAACTGCCTTGAACTTCCTTTCTCGCAGGCTACCTCGATTACACGCGGACGAAGGTACGGATGGTTCCGAGCATCATCTTCCCCTGCTCAGTATTCTCTAGACATCACTCAGATAGTAGGTAGAGACATAGGGCTCATGATTCGTGCATTCGCAGCTGCGCTCGAGGACGACAATTTGTTGGTTCGAAGAGGCGCGCTTGATATTCTCTTGCAGTCGATGCGGATCGATAGTGCTGCCATCAAACGAGCGCATCCGGAAGACACCGTCATACTCAGCGCCGCTCTTCGAATATTTCACATCGCAAGTACATAAGTGAAATACCTTCCTTGTTTTGTGCGTTTTCTGACCATCCTTCGGCATGAAGATCGTGCATTTCGCGTCTTTGTGGATACGTATGTCACGGCGACAGACGGTACATGTATCGTGCTGCAAGCCCCGGCATTCGATGAAGATGATGCTCGCGTTGCTATCGACAATGGTGTCCTATGTCCGGAAGAGATGCCTCCTTGCCCCTTGGACGATGGTGGCAAATTCATCAAGCCAGTCACGGATTTTGAGGGCATGTACATCAAAGTTTGTTTTCATTCTTTGATCGAATGATTTGGCGGTGCTCACTGTTGGTCTAAAGGTCGCAGATAAAGAGATCATGAAGGTCTTGAAGGCGAAATGTCGTCTCATTGTGCAATCGACCATCAAGCATTCCTATCCGTTCTGCTGGCGGTAAAAATTCTTTGACAGGTTATTGATCGGTACGCTGACTTCTTCCCCAGATCAGGAACACCTTTAATCTATCGTGCCGTGTCGTCGTGGTTTATCTGTGTATAACCTATCGCGGACCAACGTGTTGCCAACAACCTGAACACACTATGGTGAGTACACCGTTCCGTTCCCTGCAAACTTTGATTCAAGTTCATCAGGGTGCCTCAAAATGTCAAGGATGGTTTGACCATTCCTTCGAAGATGAAAAAGGGCGTGCTGAGACGCGTGGAGGAAATTTTCGACTGCTGGTTTTAATCTGGAAGGCAACTCGGCTCTCCGATCCTGCAAACTGTATTGACAACGTGACCATTCCAGCATGCCATATGCATCAGTGCGCCACCCATTCGAAAATAAGGAATCTTTCCTCAAGAACTTCCCGGGTGAGTCCTTGATCTTATCGACGAGTCGACTGGCACATCCGATTCTACTGACGAAGATTGAAGGGCGAGGATGGCAAAGAGGACATGATTGCCGCTCTCGACACGCTTTTCGCGATACTGTTCACCCTTTGCAGATCGGGAGCATATGATTGTTGTGGGCCTGTATCTGCAGGAACGTATAGAGATACAGGCTGAGCAGACACAATTGGAGTACTGGGATGTCATATGATGCTCTCTGGTTGTTGGCTGGGAAATTTATGTGCCCATCTTCAGGCCGTCAGTTTCACCCTGGTGGACCAGGTGGTGTCTCTGATAATGTCTTTGCATGGTACGCAGAAGCTCAGTCCAAAGCTGTTGATGGATAAAAGGCCCGTCGTTAGTCGCATGGTGAAGAAGGTTCGTACCTCTGACTACATTTGGAGTTGATCTAATATAGCTTGGATTGGTAGCTTTTCAGATACCTTCACGCAGACCTAGCTATTTGTCATGTGCGAGCTGTCAGCCTCATATGGTCCATAGACTCTATGTCAAGGCCCCATGAAGTTGAGTCGATAATAGCCCAGAGCATGTGCTCTCCTGAGTTGAAAACGCATATGAGGCGCACGAGGCTTTTGGAATACTTTGGCGACTGTCAGGTAAGTAAACATGCGTCATGCCACTATCATGCCCGCTCAGCCCTCCGCGCTGCTTCTCGCCGTGCACCCCATGCCGGTGCAAAAATTGCAGCCAAGCCTGCATAAATCGCGTCCTACTCTTTGCTCGCTCGCCAGGCTTTGGCTTCCCGCTAGTCGATGATCCTGGCACATCACTTCTAGCATGGACAACTACGCCATGGACCCTCCCATGTAATCTAGTGTTGTGCGTTCACCCCGAGCTGACTTATATCTAGATTCACGATGAAGAGCACAACGCAAATTATATACTTTGTGATCAACTTCTCGGGACTCTCTACAAAGATCCCAAGAAAGCCAAGTTTAAGAAGCTGGCATCTTACAAGGGAATCGACAAGAAGGGATGGAGATATGCGCCGCTCTTCGAATATTTCACATCACAAGTACATAAGTGAAATACCTTCCTTGTTTTGTGCGTTTTCTGACCATCCTTCGGCATGAAGATCGTGCATTTCGCGTCTTTGTGGATACGTATGTCACGGCGACAGACGGTACATATATCGTGCTGCAAGCCCCCGCATTCGATGAAGATGATGCTTGCCTTGCTATCGACAATGGTGTCCTATGTCCGGAAGAGATGCCTCCTTGCCCCTTGGACGATGGTGGCAAATTCATCAAGCCAGTCACGGATTTTGAGGGCATGTACATCAAAGTTTGTTTTCATTCTTTGATCGAATGATTTGGCGGTGCTCACTGTTGGTCTAAAGGTCGCAGATAAAGAGATCATGAAGGTCTTGAAGGCGAAATGTCGTCTCATTGTGCAATCGACCATCTGGCGGTAAAAATTCTTTTGACAGGTTATTGATCGGTACACTGACTTCTTCCCCAGATCAGGAACACCTTTAATCTATCGTGCCGTGTCGTCGTGGTTTATCTGTGTATAACCTATTGCGGACCAACGTGTTGCCAACAACCTGAACACACTATGGTGAGTACACCGTTCCCTTCCCTGCAAACTTTGATTCAAGTTCATCAGGGTGCCTCAAAATGTCAAGGATGGTTTGACCATTCCTTCGAAGATGAAAAAGGGCGTGCTGAGACGCGTGGAGGAAATTTTCGACTGCTGGTTTTAATCTGGAAGGCAACTCGGCTCTCCGATCCTGCAAATTGTATTGACAACGTGACCATTCCAGCTTGCCATATGCATCAGTGCGCCACCCATTCGAAAATAAGGAATCTTTCCTCAAGAACTTCCCGGGTGAGTCCTTGATCTTATCGACGAGTCGACTGGCACATCCGATTCTACTGACGAAGATTGAAGGGCGATGATGGCAAAGAGGACATGATTGCCGCTCTCGACACGCTTTTCGCGATACTGTTCACCCTTTGCAGATCGGGAGCATATGATTGTTGTGGGCCTGTATCTGCAGGAACGTATAGAGATACAGGCTGAGCAGACACAATTGGAGTACTGGGATTATCTGGACTCAATCCGTCATGTAGAGTCCTCGGCTGAGCAGGGGAGACTAGGTAAATCGATCAATCAATTTGCAACTTGTGCTAATTAGCTTGTATTCTTCCGGAACCTGCGCAGATGGAATGGAACATTGGCCTGTGGATGAACGACATAAATCATTACCTGTAAAGAAGAAGCAGGGAAGGGGAAACAAAAGGCTTCAAGTGCACAACACTCAGTGTTGGAGTCGTCCTTCCCTCGATTATGGAACCTTCGGTAGAGCGACCCTCGTGCTATCCGATGGACGGCTAGCTGGGACAACCGTTCTCGATACATCAAACGGTAGATTTGAACTTTATGCATCAAACACCATGATCGTAATTAACTGTTCATTCAGCTTGAAGAGTGACGCCGGTTAGGGCAGAGTGCTGCATTTTTCCTGCCACTCAACCTGTGAATCCGACGCCAAGTCGTCTTGCGCAGTGGAGCCCAATCGAAAAAAGGAGTATGATGTTCATTCATGTTGTTAGCGCTATCTTGATGTTGTGTCCTTCAATAGCTTAACTTGGTTAGAAAATGTTTCCCTGACGCCGATTTTCCTGTGGAGCTCATCAAAGCAGAGTTCCAGTCCGACGAACGACGAAACCGAGAGCTACAGGTCTACGATCCTTTGGGAGGCAATGTCATCAGCATTGTACCGTCTTCCAGCACCCTTCAAACATCACTGGTTCTCTTTCCGGTGGGAGAAACCAATAGTGAATTGAGTAAGTTGTTTAGCCCGACCTCGCCCTTATTAATTTTCAGCTTCAATGTCAGATATTTCATTTATATCCACTACTAATTCCGAATCGACTTTTCATGCGCCTGGCCATGCTTTGTCGAAGTTCGAGACGCCCATTCTCCAAATGCATCAAATTTACCTCTGAAGCGTGGTACCAATCCAGTTTTGGTCAGAACACTCTCCGCAACATCTCTTTTGAGTATTGAATTGCCGGATGAAGGCACCAACTTCATGGCCACAAGGGAGGTGGACATATTATCTGATGAAACAGGAGGTAAAAGCATAGTGGATACTGCGTTTTCACCTCATGACTCAGATATCATTGCTGTAAACACTTCTGGGACACTTTATAACTGCAGCATATATCAAGGAGCAAAAGCTGTGTTTGTAATTTTTTTCGTTTTAATTTCAATGAACTCATGCCTTCATCAGGCGGCGCATAGGGGTTAATCAAGTTCGTTTGGAAAACAAAAACGGGGACACTTCTGGAGGCTTCGCCCATCTGACCAAGGCTACTTCCTAGCGTCAAGTTATTGCATTCAGCATCTGGATTTCAGGGTACGAACTCCAACAGGATATACTGATTTCTCTGCTAACTCAGAGATAGTCGAGCCAGTCTACTGTTGACCCATTTCACACTGATCTTGGGCTCTGTTGTAATATCTCCTTACTGTTTCAACAACCTCGGAACTCCTGTGGTTGGATAATCGGTATCCAAAGAAAATGCTTCTGAGCATTAAACACAATCGCGCGCATGATAGATCGCTCAATATCAGAGCTGTACAGTTGGACAGCGGTACGGAACTAACGACATATTAGTCTTTTCTATTCACTCACTTTCCACTGCAGGCCCTCTGTCTTTCCTGAGTTCGCTTCAAAATGGACTTGTCACCATTTATGACGTGTCTCAAGGAAGGGACAATTTTATCCACTGCCATTCTGTTCCGACATCTTTACCTCACAATGGAGATGTGGGTGCGTGTGAGCTTGCAAATTGTCATGGGTGAAATACAGAGGTGTTATGTGCATCCGGCATGACAACTTGAATAGCTAGGCCATCATGCATGATGATTGAGTCAAGGCGGGCATTAATGTAACTTCGATTATATAAGCAGTTCACTGTTCAAACGTTCACTGGTCTGTAATCGCCCCACTGGTGACTCTAGTACTAGTGGCGTATCATTAATGCGCTTTTATGAATTTCTTTGGATCGCCTTTTCCTTGTTTCTTTTAATGGTCGCCTGTGACGCTCCAGGCTGCTCTTGGGAAAGGCCAACAGACGGTCGCGGACTCACCAGGCATCGCGCATCCTGTCACTTCTACAAGAGAGCTAGCACTCTTGCAAGCCGGAGGAGACAGGAGCGCGCAAGAGAGGCAGTCCTTTTGAATTTGGGTCCAAAGCTTCAGGGCGAAGCAGTGAGTAGCTTTCACTTTTCGAGTTGAAATAAAATATTCAATTAGTGCAATGTCAGGGAATTTTTGCCGTTCGATATGTGAGAGACCGTTCGAGTCTCAAACCAATTGCCTCTTGCAGTCTCATGCCTGCGTTAATGGCTCAAGAATCACGGAGTACCTCTAGTCTTGCAGAATCGCAACATCCCCTCGACGCGAAGAAGCAACAAAATAATGAAATTGATGTTGAGATGGGCAGTAGCAATTCGGGAGCCTTGTGGGACTATACTCATTCAGGTTTGTGACTCGTTTCAAGTCCTGACGTATTCACAAATTGCTCAGATTTTTCAGAGGAAACCGCACATCCAAGGGGACGAATTCCCAGAACTCTCGACGACATTGAGCCTTCACACGATGATCTCAATCATTCCGAAAATACCAGCATCGCGTCAGCTCCAGTGGCTTCACTACCCAGTCGGTCCAGAATACAACGCGTCCTTTTGACCCTAAGAGATACCTTTCAGACTGCCTACAATTCATTTGGGCTGTGCCGACTATACCCGCGTCGGCCTACCTTTGAACCAGATCGGTTCATTCCATCCTCGCTACTCGCAAAAAGTTCTCCGACAGCCGTCCAAGGAGCCGATATTGCACCGAATGTCTCACCGCCGCCCTACCCCTTTCCTAACATGACGATCTATCGTCTCATGTCCTGGATGAATTCTGGCAGCCACTTGATATCCGAAATGAAAGTCTCGCATCTTGTCAGAGATGTAATGCTGGCAGATGATTTCGACCTCAAGCATCTTGAGAACTTCTCGGTCAGACGGAGCTTGCGAGAATTGGACACAGGTGACAAGGGTAGCAAGGTTACCTTTCCAGATGACTGGATTGAGACTGCAGTCAGCATTGACATTCCTACGAAGTCAAAGGAGGACGGTCCTCAGCCTTACGTTGTCCATGGATTCCATTATCGCCCAGTTGTCGAAGTCATACGCGCGGCATTCGCGGATGTCCAGGCACAGGCGTTCCATCTCTTACCTTTTCAGTGTTTGTGGAAAGATCCTTTGGATGGTCACCAAGAACGGATTTATGATGAGCTCTATAGCTCTGACGCGTGGCTAGAAGCTCAGGATAGCCTTCAGAGGCTTCCAAAAGAGCCTGGGTGCTCTCTGGAACGTGTCATTGCAGGTCTTATGTTTTTTTCCGATGCCACTCATCTGGCAAACTTCGGGACTGCGAAGGCATGGCCACTTTACATGTATTTCGGAAATTTGACGAAATATGCACGATCATCGCCCCGATCAGGAGCATGCCACCTGGTAGGGTTTTTACCGTCAGTGAGTCCTCATTGATGCCTCATTTTCCTGTACTGCTGATGGTGTCAGCTTCCTGACAGCATCAAGGATATTCTGAGTAGACTATCCGGTATATCAAAAACTGGCATGGCGTCTCTTCATACGTTTTGCCGCAGAGAGCTATTTCATGCCTGTTGGGAAATCTTGTTGGATGAAGATTTCCTTTCTGCATATCGTCATGGCATCATTTTGAAGTGCGCTGACGGAGTAACACGAAGGGTCTATCCGCGAATCTTCACGTATTCCGCCGACTATCCCGAAAAGTATATTCTTCCGCAATTTTTTTTCAAGACAATCAGATAACTCATCATTTTACAGGGTATTGATCGCCACTATCAAAGATATGGGCTTGTGCCCGTGCCCTCGCTGTCTCACACAAAAGAAATTGTTCAGTTATCTTGGACTTGCGCAGGACATGAAGAGCCGCTTGAACAATCTTCGAATGTACGCTATGACGAAGGTTATTGAGGCCCGTGATTTTATCTACAGATGCGGAAACACAGTAGATGGTGTAAAGGTAGACCATTCCCTCGGAGAAGGTTCATGGGTGCCTACTCTCGTACGTGAAATCGGTTTCTTATCATTTTATGGTCATCTCTATTTAATTGCAGAATCAATTCGCCACGAAGCTTGGCCCTCTCGGTCTCAATCCATTCCGGATGCTCGTTGTCGACTTCATGCACGAGTGTGAGTTAGGTACCTGGAAGAGCCTTTTTACGCACCTTATACGGATTCTCTATGCCCTTCCTCGTGGTAGTGAGCTCGTTGCAAGCCTCGACAGCAGGTGCGAGCCGTTTGTGAGGAGTGATGTTGCCTGCTAACAAATTATCATGGTCATCTCTCAATCTTGCCCTAGGTTTCGACAGGTCCCGGCTTTTGGTAACGGCGTCATTCGCACGTTTGCAAATAATACATCTGAGATGAAAAGATTAGCAGCACGTGATTTTGAAGATATTCTACAGGTTTTTTCCGCTTATTTATTTTCTGCATTTGACCCGCTGACGGTTGTTAGTGTGCCATTCCCGTGTTTGAGGGATTGTTCCCCACCGACCATGATATGGTTGTGCAGTCACTTCTCTATCAATTCGCACAATGGCACGCACTGGCCAAGCTCAGACTACACTCGGAATCTACGGTCACATTTTTGGAAGAAACGTTCAAGAAGCTGTCGCGGAAGCTGCGAAAGTTTCGAAGCTTTACTTGCACTGCCTTCAATGCTCTGGAATTGCCCAAGGAAAAAGCGGCTCGACAACGAAAGGCTACCAATTCCGCTGAAGCAAATAACGCCTCGCCAGAATCGAGTGGGCCGAGGATTAAAACATTCAATTTAGGCACCTATAAGTTCCATGCCATGGGTGACTATGCAATAACTATCAGGCTATTTGGGACCACTGATTCATTCACCACGCAAATTGTATGTACCATCTACATTCATAGTTGTTCCTGAACTTAATTTTGGTTAGGGAGAGCTTGCCCACCGAGCCCTCAAGGCGTTTTATCCGCTGACCAGCAAGATAGACACACCAGGGCAGCTTGCCAAGCATGAGCGCAGGCGCCGTGTTCTACGGCGGGTGGCAGAAGAAGGTATATCATCCTCAAGCAGTCAATCGCAGGCTGATGCCCCCTCGTCAACATCCTTCGAACAACATCACTTTATTGCCACTAATCGGAACAGCCCTGTGAAGTTGTTCGCATTTCTCCGAGAACACGATGGTGATCCAGCTGTCAAGGTAAAGTACCATTGCATCTGGGATACGCCCCATGAATTTGCTCACAATTATTAGAATTTTTTACCACGACTTAAAGACCATATACTCTATCGACTGCGGGGCCTAGATGTTAGCTTTTGTGACCACACGTTCACGGATGCGGAACGCAACTCCGTCATTATCCCCGATAACACGATTTATGCGGTGCAGACCATGCAAGTGCACTATACGACCTACGATCTGAGGCGTGAATATGACACCATCAACCCCAGAACCCATGGGGATGTCATGGTGCTGTCGGGGGAGATAGCACCCAGTCACCCGTACTGGTACGCCCGTGTTCTGGGTGTTTTTCACATGGAGGTTTGGCTTAACACTGGGGGTCAACCAGTGAAGCGGCACCTCGAGGTACTCTGGGTTAGGTGGTTAGCAACCTTGCAGAACTATAGATCTGGCATTAATCATGCTCGTCTCCCAAAGATTGCGTTTGTAGAGGAGTCGGACCCAGATGCGTTTGGGTTTCTTGATCCTGGACAGGTAATCCGAGGAGCTCATTTGATTCCCGCTTTTGCCTCGGGACGTGGTGTAAACTCACTTCGCTATGGGAAATCACTGGCGCGTCCTGGAGGGGAGCTGGATGACTGGGAAGAGCACTATGTCGGCATGTAAGCACATAATTCCATTTAAGTAGTGCATTAACATCGAGCTTTGCGCAACGCGCAAAGATTTGTTGACAGAGATATGTTCATTCGCTATACTCATTTTGGCGTTGGGCATTCGGCAATGGTACGGAAAATTGTACGGGACTGCTCTGAATCGGTGGCACAGACCAATGCTATAGATATCGACAACGATGAAGATGAGGACGGCAATGGTTTTGATGGATATGATGATGAACAGGAGGACAGTGATGAAGAATGCGATGATGACGGGGAATCGGATGACAGTGTTGAGGATGACGACGGGGAAGACGTTGGTGAAGACGAGTTTGATTTTGTCTCCTTCTAACCTATGGTTCTAACTACCTGTACTATATCAACTTCACTATTGTAAATTCCCGCAGCCAGGTACTACCAATATCGATATTGCACCAAGTGCCTTGCCTTGGGTTTGGTATCATCTGGATTCCGAAGCACCATCTGTTTGTGCTCATAGCAATATGAATCGGATCATGGCGTAGCTTCAAGATGAATGTGTTGATTGAGAAGAAAATAAACGAAGTGAGCCGGCTACGAGGGAATGCTCAAGAACCAATTAGATAGTACGTGATAGCATGTAGGTAACACACCTGCAATAATGAGATGCACGAGAACGCTTGGCAGTGAACGGTCAATCATCCTAGTGGTTGATAGTAGTTCACCAGTGCGAAAGACATTCTATCACAAAGTCATTCATGACATTATATTTTTCAGCCTAAAGAATGGTGTACCAGAACACTTAACGAGGGAGACGCACTTGATCCTAAAATACATTTTAGTCTGCGATGGTGGTGTGTCGCAATATTGTCACAAATTGCCATGGTCATCGAGATTTGATGACCAACGCTAACGTCGCTTGACATGAGAAGGCTTTACACAGCCATGTGAAGTAAAAATAACTGTTGGAAAATGAGAATGCACAAAACAGTTATAATAAGTGCAGTACCACTCCTCACCGGCTACGACGGTGGTGTGTCGCAATATTGTCACAAATTGCCATGGTCATCGAGATTTGATGACCAACGCTAACGTCGCTTGACATGAGAAGGCTTTACATAGCCATGTGAAGTAAAAATAATTGTTGGAAAATGAGAATGCACAAAATAGTTACAATAAGTACAGTACCACTCCTCACCGGCTACAATGGAGGACAGGCACAGCATTGTCATGGGTCGTCCATGGCAAGCTGGATTTATGAGCATTCATGGACATGTATGTGCAACTCAAATTGCTTATAGTATATAAGATGATATCTGACGAGAGCAGAATTGTATTACACTATACTTCTCACGGCTACGATATCGAGGACTCATCGGTTCTCTGATGTCCTTCTATAAACGCGACCTCTCAGACATCTTTCGAAACTCTCCTTTGATCGTCATGTCTGGTCGAATGAAAACGAAGGATACAGTATCAGTCGTCTTGCTGTCTATTTGTTCTCATCGTCTTGAGTGGTGAGCGATATGAGAGAGTTCTTTGCCGGGAACACCTAATGTCCCTTTTGGCCCACACGTATTCACTTTATATTTAGTTGATTTACTAGAACGTGGTGTTCCCTTCCATTCAACTGTTGTTGCGGAAGCTGACCACCTTGTCCGTAACACAAACCAAAACGCCTCCCGGTTTTTGCACGGTACCCGTCAAAGGACAGTATTCAGCACTTATACTTATCTTGCTTAGTCTTATTTTTTGCTTGGTATAAGGGGGGAGTACAGACGATAGGTTGGCCCTCGATGCGGGGTCTTCCACCTCTGGCGATTGAAACGGTACCATGGCTTGGATTATATTCTTGTATCAGTATCCAACATACTCTGTGTTTAAGTTTCGAGCGACTGGAGAACTAAGAGTAGGTCTCTCTCAACTGGTTTTCGTCATAGGCCCGGTCACCTAAGTAGACATGGAAGACTTAGATTCTAGCGCAACCGACTAGTTTAGTTACCGTATACCTCGTTCTGCGGGTGGACTTTCACGTAGGTAGCACATGTAAAGTAAGGTCAAACCAACTGCACCTGGTGATCAACTACCATGCAGCTCGGCGGCGGCAACGACGTTTCCTCGAGGCGATTACAACATCCGACCGCTTTCTGGTACAACCGGCTGTCGAGGAGAGCACTCCGAGCGCCTGTCCGCTAGAACGGTGAGACTTCAACCATACCAACTTTCACATAACAGACGTTCTCCGCGAAACGTATCGTAAGTCCATGGGGTTCTGATCAATGAGTGGAGATCTACTACTATGTTAAAGAGAACTTTAGGATCTGACGGAAGCTCTTGCTCCTCTTAGTGCTCGTCTCCGAAGCAATGAGGCCTTATATGTGCGTTTCTTCAGAAGAAAACAGCGGGGACGACCGACACTGTTAGACGGGCTTCCAGGGACGTCTAAGTCTAGTTTTTAAACGAGGTAAATCAACAACTTTCATGCAGTCGTGAATGTTTACCCGGACATAGATGAGCTAACTCTTAAAGGGAACGTTCTAGTAGAACGGATTATAGCCGATACTGAACAGCATGAGCCCATAGACCCGTTCTCTCTTGCCGCGGTTCTTCCCTGAGGTGAACTACGGTAGCGACAAGCTAGCGAACATACATTGGGAATCCTCCTGGCGCAAATATTGACCCTGGACTTTTTGTTATAACCGAAGCAGAGGCCGCGAGTACCTTTCTTGCGAGTGGGTCCTTACACGTACGACGTTAGCTTACCCCATTTAACTCTTCATACCTTACGGAGTTAATACAATGCGTGACAAAGGCCGATAGCATGTTGAGAACGTTCATGGTCGTCGAGGCCTACCGAGCGTGAACGAGAACCAGAAAGACGTGACTAGTGTTCGATTGTATCAAGTTGATGTTCATCTTGTTCACGGGTCTGACCCGCGTGGAGATGACGACGCGAAGGAGCAACGCTCACAAAGAACCAATTGAAGAAGTAGTCTTCCGAGGCTAAGCAAGGTGACCACTCGC
>JRHT02000392.1:0-22741 GCA_011800875.2 Suillus brevipes Sb2 | reverse complement strand
GGCT
Organism: Suillus brevipes Sb2; assembly: GCA_011800875.2. NCBI lineage: Eukaryota > Fungi > Basidiomycota > Agaricomycetes > Boletales > Suillaceae > Suillus > Suillus brevipes. The sequence continues at coordinate 22,737 of JRHT02000392.1, read as the reverse complement.
TCGGTATTCTCTCATTCGTCGTTTGATCTCTGCTTGCTCCGCTTGATGCTTGCGAGCTCCATCAATACTGCAATACAGCTGTTTTGATTGAGCCTTCTTGACATTACATGTGAGCATATTCACTTACATTAGCTTGTGGACCCATCGTTGATTCACGATTGATGTTGATAGTTGTGTTCGTGTATTCGATAACAATTCTTGATTGAGGTGATCGTCTCGGACTCTTTATGATGTTGATCTCTAGGTCTTTGTCTGCGCCAGTGCATGTTTGGCAAGTCGGCACATTGAAGCTCAGCTTGTAATGATGCCTCGCGCCCCACGCGCTCACCACCAGTATTCCACCACCAGCTTGTTGCCCGCTGCACCCTGTAATTTCTAGCGCCTTATGTCTACATATCAGGCTGATGTATTTTTGGATTATGATAATTTATTTTTATCTTAATTAAAAAACTGGTTCGAGCTGACTTGAAGACCATTAATATGGTTCCGTTGACTAGACCGAGCCATTAATTACATAAGCTATAACTAGGTACGCGACTTGGCTAACTATAGCTCGGCTCACGGCTAAAGCCGGTTATGAACCGGAACCGCAGCAACACTAACTAGTACCCTATGCCTCAACGCATCTCGCTCAATCCATTCAGAAACCCTTCGAGTAGCCTCTATCTGTAATCGTAGCCTCTATCTGTAATATGTATCTTTTGTAATGCATTGAAATCGTCCTTAAGAATGTTCGTCGGCATTCCCCTGCTCGAAGTAGTTCTTCAGGCACTAGCATACGTATTTTCATAGTAATCAGTGCAAACGGACGCTATAGAACGCGAAGACTTACAAGCTTGCACTGACCCTCTGCTTCAAACACGAAACGTTGCTGGGTTATGGTGATCCGTTTGTTGTCATCCAGTGTGGGCCACAAGATCTGACGGACAGGCCACAGCGACAGGAAGTCGTCGAACAGGGATATCCAGAACGTTGTCAGAACCTCTTCGTCATGGCGAGCGGCCGTGTGCCATTCGCGGCGGTCTTCGAGCCAATCTATCTGCTCGAGCGTCCAGTCACCAACGTGTCTGGGCACTAACAATCCTCCTCCGAAGCTGCGCCTATCGTTGAAAAACGTTTGAATACACTTCACCGAACGCAAGATTAGTTATCGATGGTCTCGTCGATTACAGGGTCACTCACGAATTTGCAGTATTTCTCCCCATCTGATATTACCCGTAGTTCCGCGGCTGTGAGGTTGTGAGTGCTGCGCATAGTTGGCCACAACGTTTTCTGAACGGGCCACCGATTGAGAAAGTTGGCGAAAACAGCTGGCCAGAACGTGGAAAGGGTGCCCTGCTTGTAAGCATGATGGTAAGCGGAGTAACGGATATCAAGATGTTGGATTTGCTCCATAGTCCATGAACCGATGGCGGTTCTTGACAGATCAGTCAGTAAGAGCGAGACGGCAGACATCGTTATCGTCAAGATTAGAGGTAGAATGATCTGTGAGCGTCTGCATCGCGTGTGCCCTGTCACGTCACGCACGGCCCGCTCAATTCCCGAATCCCTACGTGGCTTATCGCCGTTTCATCAGAGACTCACAATGTGGTCCAGATGTTTCACTGAGCAAAGTGACACCCCCCGGCAGTCGCTCGTCTCACTGTACAGACTCCGAGTGCTTGCGACCGATATCGTTGCGATGACCATACTTACTCTTGGCAGCCCACAAAGCATGGCCTCAAGAACAAAGGATTTGCAGAGAGGATTCTCATGAAAGATATGAGCCGAAGTGACCTCCGGAACACCAGAACGCACTTTGACTTGCTCCTCCAAGGCTGCCACATCACGCTGAGTACGACGACCGACGCGATCACAGAGTTGGTGCAGTTGTTTGAGGCGCAAGGCGCGTTTATTATTGGTGAGGCATCCGAGTTTGGTATATCCGTCGTTAATGCCTTAAGGCTTGTCATTGACAGGCCGTCGTCAAGGTCGAACCCAGCCTTCATCCGAAGTGGTCACAGCCAGTGACATAAGAGATTATGGGATCCCGTCTGAGAGACGTCAGTTCAGCGACGTATTGTTCGCCACGGACGACCTGTACAGCAACGAACCTCAGTTTAGTCGTTCGTATATTCACTTAACCTAACCTGGAACAGTAGCTGATTGGATACAGGCGCGATCCGAACAATTGCGAGTCACAGCGACAATGTAGCTGTCTATGCAGAGAGTGTGCACCTTGCTGCGCATCTCGCTTCGGAGGCCACTAAACTATGTGAGGCCATGTTAGAGAGGCAGAGTCGTATTGGAGGCGATGGGGTTATTCGGGATTGAGTGTAGATAGCACCGACTCGACGGACGCGTCGGAATTCGTTTGAATGTATTGACCTGTCTCACTTCGATTGCAGGAACAGTACAAATAAATAATTGCGAATCGTAATGCCAACACCAATGACCTCAGCACCGAACATGGATGATGACAGGCGGGAGGACCCTAGCGACGTACGCGTCCTTGAGCACGAGCTGCTGCGGATGAGCATCTCAACATGGTCTGTCGGTGTTCCCAGCAGTGATTCCTCGCACCCCCCCCACTATTCTCAGACATGCCAGAGCTCCACAGCGAAGGACCTCCCCCGCTGTGCGAATGCGGTCAAGACATTTGTGTATGCCTGTTCGATGACCACGCCCAGATACCTGTGCCCCGCTTGCGTCCTTGTGCATGTTCGTGTCACCATCGTGAGGTAACACTCGCACGTTCCCTCCCCTGGTGAATTTCGTATCTCATTATGTGACAGGCGGGTGATCAGGGCCAGTTGACTGCAACGCACGAGGTGATTCTGTCGGCCATTGAACAACTCCAATGCCATACTTCCTATGGCGCCATCCCATCGGAAGTGCAAGAACGGGTGTTCAATAATATCGACATCAGTCATGCCGAGTACATGTGAATGAGCCTTCATTGTGTCGACCATTTGCTTATGCTTACCTTCACACAGGGCAGGAGTACGTTGGTTGCTCGAGGAAGCGTACATCATGTCGCCGTTAGACGATGGACGATTGATGATCGTTGTGCAGTCAAACGTATCGGAGATCTTGACGAGTAGCTAATGTACAGTCGAACGGGAATAGAGGCAGAGTGACGACAATCATCGGTAGGAGACATTACTGTATAGTAGGAGAAAATTGGGGCGGAATAACCGTTCTCCATTGGGGGGGGTAAGTGAGTATACAGACAACGACTGAGTGATCTTCCCGAAAATATATACGGATATGTGAGAGAATGGAACTTGGTGAGTTTGGGAAGAGGTTAGCAACGTGGTGAGAGAAACAAGAGGGTAGGATGGGAAACGAGGCAAAGTAGCTAACCCGAATTTTTTTCGATGATTTCTTGCATCATCAGCCCCTCAGCGGATACATACGCCGCGTCTTCTCGCTTCATGGCCTCAGTAACCAAAAAGTGCGCCAACTCGAGCGATTCTGCATAGACGCAGTCTACGGTAATGTCATTGGCAATCGATTTGATCATGCCTGCACAGGTCAAATGAGTTTAACGGCGAACGAATTGGATGCGCGCACGTACTTTCCATCATCAGGGGATTGTTGTACAGCCCATTGATGGCTACCAGCACAGGACTCGAGGAAGGCTCGGAGGCAGAAGCTTTCACCTCGGCACTGGTTCTGACGAGAAAAGTTGGTTTAACACCCATCTGGCGTCGTACTTGTATATAGCGGTGAATTTTAGTTCAGCATGGGGTGGACAAACTCACTAAAGATCACCACTCCTTCGCCGTCGTATATCTCAATTAAATCCAAAACTGCAGATGACATGGTGGTGACGAGAGAGCAGAGGCCCTCTCTGCTCTCTCGGAAACGGGAATGATCGAATACAGAGTCCGAAACCGTCTGGATGTTGTGCAAAGTCCGAAACGCCGATGAATTGAATGTAAGACAAAGATGAGTCAATATAATATGTAGGGAGGTGGACCTCGACTTGAAACAGCCATACATGAATGTCGCGTTGTGCAAGCTAGATAGCTATAGTATTGTAGATATCAACTGACCGGGCAGACTGGTGATGATTATGTCCAGAACTCGGCCTGTGTGACAGTCCTTCGGCAAAGTCAGCCACAATCCTGAAATACGCAACGGGACGCACATTTTGAATATGTGATTTATACTCTCCACGTCATCAGCGACGATGTCGTGCTTTTTGCCTTTGGTGTGCTTCACGACCAATATGTTCCCCAGGACCGAGTTGTTCTTCGTAATCCCAGCTGTGACTGTACCAATCAGCCCATTAGGAGGCGCGAATATTTCGGGGTGCTCCCTGTAGAACGTGTACGCATAACCGTAAGCTGGAGACAACAGGTGCGTAATCACGTTGTAGGTCTTGCGAGCGTGCGACATATCGACAGCGAACCTATTATCTCCCAGACAATTGACCCAATGCAACACCTCGAGGTCGTTGATGTGCTTAAGCTGAGTAATGCCATCCCGTAGTGGGATAGGCACAAGTTCAGGTGCACAGGCCCGCGTGGCGTATAAGACGCCCGTGTACATGCGCGCATCTCTCTGTCAGTTTCAAGGTCAGCCACATCGCTCGTCGTAAGCATACAGGAACGAACGAGGACATAGTGCCGCATCCGAGCCTCTTGCTCGCGCATGGCCATTCGATCAGCAGGGGCTGGTATCGGAGGCAACAGTGGCTGACGAGCGTTGTTTACGCAGTTCATATGACAGACAACGTTTCGACAACGATCAGCTAGTCGCCAGCTGGCCTGCGAGCGTGCCAACGATGTTCTGAGGGAATACCTCGAGTCCCACTCAATAACAAGCCCGCCCGGTCCTCCATCTGCAATGTTGCGCCAAAGTGCCGGACAATCGGTTTCGCATGGACGTTGGAGAAAACTGGTGTCGTGGTAGGTCTGGTATCGTGCGTGCTTCAGGCAGCCCACGTAGCTGTTCAGCGATCTGCGACCGAGGGAGCCGTTGAAAATTGTTATCATGTCAGAAGTCAACTCGGGGTAGAAGGAGACGACTCCTCTGGGAGTCATGAAGATCATGTCACCAGACGTGGGAGAGCTAGTGATTACATCGTAGATGTCTTCAGACACGGCTTCTGATAATGTTATGCGCATCCCCCCCCGCGATACTTTGCAAACGTCTGCACCACCGAACAAAACACTTGATGAGGCGAAGATGTTGTGTTGATATGCTTATACCGCCGAGACCGTAGAATGAATTGCTCCACCATGTCAAAGCTGCCGTTTGGAACGACAAAATTCAGATTGTCGGTCGGGATGTGCTTGCCGGTCAGCATCTCCAGTGCACAGGATCCTGTGATCACTGCGCCCCAATCATGCATCACCGAGCACAGGGTGGGGATTTGATCGCTGATGAATGGGCGAACGATGCGCTGAAGGATCTTCAACTCAGCTGAGGGTGCAGCTGATATAAATGTTGAAGGGAAGAATATATGGGTGCGATATGTTCGTCCCTTAGGGGAAGCGGAGAAAGCGAGTATCCACTGGTGTCAACTCTAGGGGGAATGCGCGAAGCGCGTGATAAGGCGAAAGCGTGGGAACAAAGGCGCTATAGGCGCGCGAAGCGCGGGAAAGTCGCGCGTCGAAAAGCGGAACTGGGCGAAAGCGGTATGCGAGCAATAGCGAGACTTAGAGAGACGTTAAGGTGTGGACTGAGATGCGGATATGACCACTAGAGCTAACTGCTACTAGGGCTTGCGATGTATTGTTCAAAACATAGATAAAAACTCGGAGATGGTAACTGTCTAGTATGATGATGGTGGTAGAAAGGTAATAGGTAATGTGTTGATCTCGTGTGTACCGTAAAAATGTGTACCAAGTGAAAATAAACATGGTACGATGTTGAAATAAATGATAAATGGAGAAATACACACCTGGGAACTTGGTTGGACATGGGAAAACACAGTGGGAAGTCAGGCGCCCTATAGCGCTTAGGCGCGGGAAAGTTGCGCCTAAAGCGCGCGCAAGTCGCGGAAGTGTCGCCTATGTCGCGAAAGTGTCGCCTATGTCGCGCGCGTCGCGCGAATGTCGCGTTTATCACGCTAGTGTCGCGTTGCATGCATAATATTGTAGACTCGACCTACATTGCAATATGTGCCTTTGTGAGGCTACTCAGGATCGAGTCTCTACAGCGCGTGAAGCGATGCGTCACGACGGAGTGACCCACAGGCAGAGTCCAGTGACTGCTACATTGCCACGCGAGCACATCCTTCAGCAAAGGGAGGTGTTTATAGACTTCTCGCACCATCCATGGCGATCTCAGAACTAACGTCGTGATCAAAAGGTCAAATTACCAACTGGTGCCTAGACAGTTAAACGCTCGAATGCTCACAGTGCGCCAATGCTGCGGGCGTGTGCTCTTCCTCAGATCGCGGGTCCTCAGTAATTCGAGTACGGTTATGCAGAACCGAAGTCATCGTGTCAATGACAGGCAAGTTCACGAGGACGAGGACGTGGATAAATGGTCATGACACGAGAGCAACGCGTTCAATTGATGCAGCAGCGAAAGATTCACATGTAAGGGCTGCTGAGACATGAGCATGCGCGCCATTGAAGTCGAACGCCTTGGCCAAGGCGTATCTGCAACCTTAGCCTCATGTCCGGAGAGTGCCGATGTGAGCACTGACAGTCTGACACGTGTACTTAGCTTACCAAATTTTTGAGTGATATCCGTGTTTCGGGTATGTTCACAATCCCACTTTTTCCTCGATCTTGGCCATTAGACGAAAAATTTATTCTGTTCCATCCAACCATCCCGACGCGCACTGAAAGAACGGCTCAAGTAAGGGGTATACGTCTCCTGTCATTTCATATTACACACACATCGTTCTACCGGATACCGTAGCCGAAATCAGAAGTGACCTAACGAGAAACAAAAGGTTCGAACATGGAAAAGGGACTGAGAGGGGATATTGTCGAGACCACTTTGAAACTAAACGTGAATACGAACAGGACCGTGTTGAAGGTGCTGTCCCACGTGTGGCGCCATTCAGAGCATTACCATGTGCTCGTCTTCGGCGGACGTCACTAAAGCCTTCTTGGCTTGTAAGTCGCCGTCGATTTCATCCGTCGCCTTCCTCTTGCCCTTAAGAATGTCTGCCTTTGCATACGCCATCGAAGGCAGCAACCGCATTTTGCGCATGATGAGTTGATAATTCCGAGGCCAAGCCTCTCTCGCTCAGTCGCATCATCCTTGTCGAGCTTGCCAATGTTCCACCTGTTGAGCTATATTAGATAGTCTAGTAGGGAGCGCGTGTAAGGAGCGACTTACAACTTCAAGTAGACCTCGACTTCGACGAAGCGGGCGCGACCCAGCCTGATGCTGTACTCCCTCGGATGAATCAGCAGCCCATTTCCGTCACGCACGTCGGGGCACTCGACTTTCGTTTCCCTAAGTGATCCGAGGCCCGAATATCGGTTGTCGGGGTCGTGCAGGTCGCGGATGCGCAAGTAGTCTGATCAACAAGTGCGATTATTATCTGTCTTGATCGTCATCACGCTAACCTTACCTGTCCCATCGCCACTGTTTGCAGCGCTGGAACTCCTTGCAGCCGCTGAGGCCTGTGCAAGCTGCTTGGCCTTACCTGTATAGGCACATCTGATCAGCAGCCACAAGCAACCGCGGTTAGCAACTTACTCGGACTCAACAGCACTGCCGATTCTGAATGTATGCAGGATCAGCAATCAGTTGAAGAAGGAACCATGTTCACCCACTGCCAATGTCACGACGTGAAATTCTCGGTGTAACGGCGGACCCTTGCTTGGGTAGGTCTTTAAACAGCGGCTCGGATTGCACCGCAAGGACAAACCGATCCTTCGATTCCCGTCCGTACTCGCGTGTGAAGGGCGAGACTGCAGGGCGATCTGCTTCTGGCACGCCTGCTGTCCATTGAGAAGCGTGTCATGGGACGCGACCGGTACTCACCGGCGTTGCGCCTATCCTCGACTGCTGTTGACAATGCAGACAGGGTTTCGAGCACCCTCCGAGACATTGCCAAAGCCTCTTCGGGATAATCGGCGCTGTCTTCATCCTCAGGTGCCAAGAAATGAAGTTTGAACTGTGCTCGAGTTTTCTTCAGGTTCGACAAATCGATCTGTAGGCCCGGGGATAGCACAGTCAGTAGACTCGATGCAGCAGACGTTTCACGTACCCCGGAATCGAACAAGTTGAAATAAGGTCCCAGACGGCTGAACTGGCCGTGGTAATCCAGCTTTGCGACGAACTTCATGTGTAACAGTTCACCAAAGCCATTTACCCAATATTCGGCCTTGTCTCCCATCTGTCGCCGTAAGGGACGTGGGTTGTTCTCCTCGGGGATATTGTCATAGCCGCAGCAATCGGCCGAGAAAGCACCTCGCGAGAGGACACTGCCCAACAGAGAGACATACAGAGGTGACTTCTCCTCCTCAACCTCATCCTCAGATGACGCCGCGGGCGGGTCTGACACAGCCTCTACAGAGGGGAGAGCGGCTTTGCGCTGATGAGCAGAACATTTAGAGGATGTCATGGTAGCGGACAGAGTCGTCGATTCGGTGAAACTTGAATTGATGTACGAACTGCAGGGGTACCTAAGTAGTTGCCCATCCCTGCCTCGTGTTTCAGTGATGATGAAATTCGTACCTTGCTACGTACAATGCCCGACCTTCGGCACGACCTCAAGTCTGACAGCGTAAGGAGCACCCTCCGGTCTCAGAATCAACCATTCTACCAGCGGACCCCAAAAAATGTGAGCTATCGTCGAATCCGAGGAGTTCCACTGACAGTCGTGTCCAGGGCGGTAGTGCAAACTCCACTGAAACATCCGATAACAAAGTTTAGGTAGCCAGCGAACCACGGAAACTGTCGCAGCCGTCGATCATACTGTAGAACGAATACATCTGGACGAGAGGAGTTTCTGTGAAAAAAAAATTTTGAGCAGTTGACAAATCCGAGTCGGATCGCGACGTAAACATACAGTAAGTTCCCTGGAGGAAAGCTTGTGCTCTTTATTCAGAAGACGGGACAAGTTATGGCGGGAGTTCCGTCGTTGTTGCGTCAGGTGCTGATGTTGTGAGGCCGTAGACACAGAGGTGGGCCTGTCGTCCATCGAGTTTGCGGAGTCGCAACATATCCAACGAGAAACCCTCGAAGAGCGGCAGCCCATCATCAACTTGCCCATCGTAAATCTATGTTCCTTCACTTGTGATGAGACGAGCCGAGAAATGTCCGCCACCACAATATATGATCCCTTTTAAACCATATCCCACTCTACCGTTCTCACAGGGCAGGTCTAAGGTGTTCGAGGGAACAACGACTGGTCGACATGCTGGGCCAAGCTCAAAGAAGAGGACAGGAGGCACGTCTGTCAGAGTAATCGCTAACGGAGACACGCAGATAGAGTCTTCGCCCTCATGAAGGAGCCCGCCACGCTGAGCGTTTTGCTTTTGAGTTTGGTGCGCGAACCAGAGATCGAACCAAACCTGCAAAGAAAGGAGCGCGTCAGCATTTTCAAGACAGTCCAGTGACGCGCAGTACACTGGAAGATGAAACCGAAGCTGCTCGCAACCTTGTTCAAACTGACTGACTGTGCGCATGCGGAGGTTCGGAACTGGGCACGCGTACTCCAATATTGCAGAGGCCGAGGTCATGCACGGTCCAAAACGAGGAAAGACAGCGGAGTCATACGAACTAAGAAGATCGCGCAACGAATCACGAGTGTCGTCAAACAACTGTTGAGAGAAAAGATTGGAAACCGAGGAGAGCAGATATTCGAACCTTGGGACGAGGTGTTTTTGTACAGTAGATCCTGCCTCCCACGACACTCTCGACGAGCAAGTTGCGTCGCGATATATATATAACAGGACCATGAAGGTGCTGTCGTACGCACATGACCAGTCCTGCGAGGACCACTTGCATCCGGCCGAGATTGCAGAGGGAGGTGAGTCTATCCCACTTGAAGTTGTGTGAAGTCGTTTGGCAGGAGGCAAGGCTGTGCTGGTGCATTGCACCCAGGAACGTTTTCGCTCATTAGCTGGTCCCTGCGCTAGGACAGGATCTAAGTCGGACCTTCGTCTCGACAGCATGTCCGTTGTTGATGAGACGCTCGCAGAACTTGCGCTCTCCTTTGGATGCGAAATGTGTTGTCGCTTTGGCTTGCGTGGCTCTGGCTCGTCACCTCCATTGGGTTCAGACACACACTCGCGTTTCTTCCCTCTACTATGCTGGTCCTTTTCTTCTTCGAAACGCGCCATCAAAATCCTGCGTCCATACCCCGTTTCACTCTCAGCGTCGGGTACAACAACTGGCTCACCTTCGCGATACCCATACGCCACCAAGGAGTTATGCTCGAGGGCATCAAATCGGCTTACTTCGTGTAGCAAATCGGTCGGTATGCGTTTGTTCAGGTGTTGCAAGCTGACAGGTCGAGTAAGACACAGCCCCTCTCGCGTCCGTGCACGGGACACAGCCACGTATGCAGCAAAACCACCTTCGTGCAGATTGACAATGACCTTGGGGAGCGTCTTTCCCTGCGAAGAGTGTCCAGTAACTGCGAACCCCGGCTGGATTGGGATTTGATGGCGTGTCACGCGGATTTTCTTCTGAGACCTGTTGCAGTCAAGCAAGGTTGTAAATGTCCATGTGGAAGGCAGGATGGGGAACACGCCCAAGGGTAAGCCTGTCAGTTGCACCTTGCTATGAGGGAAGTGTACTAGGACACACGTTGCATAGGTAAACCCGTGGGAACAACTTTCAGTGTAGATTGCACGGACGGTTCCTTGCGAGCCATTGGTTACGCCGAGATCAGTGGATACATTGCGAAGTCGAAGAATGATGCCCAGTGAAGACTGGCTATGCTGGGAAAGGGCAGTATGTGTCGAGATATGTTGTGCAGAAGAAAACACCAGCACAACACAATGCAGCCGCTGATGAGAAAAATAGCAGATTTTTCATATGCGGGGGCAGTTCGCCTCGTGTTCCCTTGTGTCGTTTTCATGATTCAACACATAGGCGCATAATATAACTCGCTTGAATGTCCCACTTCGTTTATGCTGCATTATGCTCAAATATGATATCATTGGTATTATACAGGTATTGCTGGTATGCAAATGCGGGAACAATAACAATACGAAAACAGCTTGAAACCAGCTAGAAAGCGGTCTGAAAACATGAATAGAATACTGAAACCCATTGCAAACCTATTGAGAGCACTAGTATCTCTTGCCGTCGCACACAGACTTGCTCCATGTATCGGTTGCGACCAAATTCGCTGCATCATTGTCATATTCCTTAAACGCGTGTCAGTCAACGTGCGAGAGAGTCAGATAGATACGCACTGTGCGTTGTGTTGATGTAAGGGAGCTGTAGTACGCGTTGAACTCCTTGGTTGTGCCATTAGACTTGGTTTGTTTCAACCAACGTAATGCGCACAGGTTCCTGTAGTAGTAGTTAGTGTATTATCCGCATAAAAAAAACGAATCAACTCACCGTCCGTTTTTGGTTGGACTAGGACGCATCTTGCCCTTGGTCCCACTCTTCGCGTTCTTCTCTTTCTTTACGGTGTTGTCAAGCGGCGATGTGTTGATGGTAGACTTAGGTGGATACTCGAGCAAGGGGTTTACAGGTGGAAGCGGAGGCAAAACGATCTGAGATGCAGCGAGAGCGAGAGTGTTTCTGAAAAACATTGTTAGCTGTGAATAGTTAGCATATTTAGACTTACAATGTATTGACGACCTTAATCTGAGGCGTGGGTGCGATAATAGGCTGTTGTGCAGCAGGTAGAGACGGACTCGGAACAGTTGGAGACTGGATTGTAGCAGGTAAAGACGGACTTGGGGCAGCTGGAGACAGGATTGTAGCAGGTAGAGACGGACTTGGGGCAGCTGAAGATGGACTCGTTGGAGACGGACTTGGGACAGTTGGAGACGGACTCGTTGGAGAAGGACTTGTAGCAGGTAGAGACGGACTAGTAGCAGTGGGAGTTGGAGGAGATGCCGAAGGATCAACTGAAAGAAGTTAGCAACATTGATTACATATAAACGAAAAATACTTTTGATTTTTTTATCATCGACCCCCGTCTTGTTGTACTCGCAAGACGTCTTGCGTTTCTTGCTATTCTCGTTGGCATTTTCGATATGGTTTCGCCGCCAGGAGGGATACGACGACATAGCGAGGTGGTGAAGTTTCCAACCGTTGTTAGCGAGCCTGAAAATAGGGTGTGCCTTCTCCATGATACCATTCATCAACTCAGTACCTGACGCGGTTAGATTCCCCCAACGTGCAGGCGCAAGTCCCTGATTGTTGAGTTCCGAAAAAGCGCCTCGTAAGGTTTTCCGTATTGCATCGACTTCGTCGTCGAGAACCGGGTCACCGTTCTCTTGTTCAAGGTATGGTGGTTTACCACGATTGGCGAGTTGCGCCTCGTATGATTCCAACCACGTAAGAAATTCGGACTTGTTCCAAAATTTGATATCCGAGTGTGTTTCGGAGTTCGGGCGATTGCCAGGTGAAGGAGAGATGCTGAATGTTAATGAATCTACACTACGAAGTTGGACAGCTCCTGCAAGCTGCTGAAAACTCGATCTAAGGATGCTGTCAATGCGAAGCTCATGAAAAAAACACAATGACTTACTGGACCATGTCGCGCTTGGCAGTAACCTTAATAAGTTGCGTCTCCAACATCTTGCAATGGTCATGTAAATACTGTAATTGCTGATTTCAATGAATATATGCGCTTTAAAACGTGTCAAACCGACATACCTGTTGAATCGGATTGAAAGGAGGTTGTGAAGCGCGTTGCATTGATGCACAGGAGGAGTCGAAAAGGTCCATGCTTTCGGGTAGGGAAGACACTGAGGACAGAGGGGAGGGTGTAAAGTCCCCTCCCCATTGTGGGTTCTGGTACCTAGAAGACATGTTTTGAATAGGATTAATAAAAGGTGGATTATTTAAAAGGAGAGAGACATCGCCGCCAGGAAACATAGTGGATGCAGCGAGGAAGTAATAGGACGACAGGGAGTAATTCCAAACAGGCTGAATCAAATCTCCGACGGAATATTCCGAAATCCTCGAGTCGCGTAAGTCGCGTAAGTCGAAAGTCGCGTAACTTGTCATTTAATTATGTCGAACTCCACCTCCATCACTATGCTTGAGGATGTCGTTCTCCTCGACATTGATGGTGTCTCTCCCGTCTGGGACACCTATTCATTTTACATTGACATAGCATCTCCAGGCACAAAAGTAAGTTGTCATTTTGTTCATACTGACTACAAGTATCTGATAATTACAATAGCGCGTTGTCCTTCGCTTCAAGGACATAGCGCGCTTCATTCAAAACGAAGTGTAAGTTGTTCACCTCCATATGAATCTCTATGTACTTACAATTATATTTACTATTAGCGATAGTTTAGATACTATTGATAGTATCATCGAGGCGGATCAAGCAGCAAACGAGGCGGACCAAGCAGCGGACAACTCACTACCGACGGACACCAAGACCATTATCGCCAACGTCAAGGTGGAGGAGGGCGTCAACGACATCAAAATGGAGGAACTTGAATATGACAGTGTCGCATCGCTTCCAGCAAGGTAATAGTATTTTTCTTTCAAATCCTTATCACTCATATACTTATTGTCATAGTATCTGCGTGGTCTCCCCATGCAACGTGCTCACAAGGCGCATCGGAAATCCGAACCCAGATCCAACCAACTTATTCGCTCCTTGGCGTTATTCAGTCCGGCCCTTCGACGAAGATGACATTGCTACAGAAGTTGCGAAAAGGAAGAGGATGTTTGATGAGATCGAGGACTGGGGTAGGAAGCGGCTTCGGTTTGTTTGATTCACCCCATTTTCTTGTCAGTTTCAATATGTTTTCTTAATGCAGGCAACCAATTCTTTCTTTGCGCACCAGTCTCGTTTTTATTGCAGTCACTGTATTCAATGCTTCGTGTAACAGTCCAATTGTACATTATATTTATTCAACGCCTTCGTCAATGTCATCATTCTCTTCCCCTGCGCCGTGATCGTAAGCCACTCCGAGGTTTGAAATATCTAAGCCAGGCTTCTCCAGCATGAAGTAACGATTTTCCGTAACTCCTGAAGGCAGCGTCACACGGTGCGGAACCATCGCAACTACACTGACAATGTGCTTGACATCAACAACGCAAATAGCATCGAGGTGAGTGCAAGACGCAACAGTGTGCGAGGAGATGCGGAGCAGATCTTCGTCTGGCGTAGAGTACATTTTGATTAAGGCAACATCAGCAAATTGCGCTTCAATGGCAAGTCGAGTGAAGTACAAGACTTCACCAATGCGATTCTGGCCGTCGTACATGAACTATAATAAGTCAGAAAAAATGTCAGATAAATTTATGAATGATCGAGTTTGAAAATTTGACCTTGACGTTACGTGACATACGAGTTTGCTCAAGCAACTTGAGAGTCTCCCGCCAGGCAGAGCGTGCTATCTGTTTGTTTGGTAAGAGTAGCCGTGCCCAACGCTTGATGCGAGGAAGTGCGTGACCAGGCCCAAGAAAGTGCAGTATAGCCTCTGCAACATCTCCATCTGCGGGAAACAAGGGGTACCTATCTCGTTTGCGTAAGAGTGCGTACCCGTCACCCAGATCAACAGCGCCTAAAGGGAGACCTTTGGGAGGCTCGTCAAGTTCCGGCATTGCGGACAAAAGCGTATTGACTCTGCAGCGTCGTACGCCCTCTTGAGACAGATTTGCATATGGCCGCGATGGTTGCCGTATCTCTTGACCGAGATTCCCTATGGTACGCTCCATAGTCCACTGGGCATAACATATAGGCGGGCCTTTCTGAATTGTCTCTGAGACGAGATGAGATGTTTGGTGGACACAGGGCCGTATCATCTGGAGGCGATCTTCTTTGAGCTGATAGTAAAGTAGCTCGAACTCATGCTCCCAGGTACATAGAAGCTGGTAGGCGTGAGTGATATCTTGCGAGGTGATGCGATGCTGGCACATAAGTTGAAATCCACGTACAAGCTTGCAGTAGTTGGTCCAGTATTTGTCGGGGAGGATACCATACAGTAGAGCTGGTGTGAGACCGAACATGTATACTTGGAACTCCCACGTCTTGTAGCTGGTGTTGAGCTTCTCTGCTATGTTGCGTGGTTTGCGGTCAAACGAGCCAGGCAAATATGAACCCGCTTTTGCAACTGCATCTCCATGCATGCGCCACGTATCATCGTCACGAAGTACCGCCCAATCCCACGTGTCCACATCATCAGTGGTACCGCAGTCCATTGTCCCTCGCCAGAGCGAGAGAAGTAGGTCGCTGAGGTTGCCAGCGAGATGCATAGAATCAGTCGTCATACAGAAGGGAATGCCGAGACAACGAGATGGGTGGAGGCCCAAAATGAGAGGTGGTTTGGTAAGACCTGTCTCAGTCTTCCGAATGTCTAATTGGCGCTGGCTTGGCGAGGATACAAGTCGATACAGATTATCAGCGTAGTGGGCAGAACCACCCAGAGGGAGAGTTAATATATTGATGTCTTCGTGCGCACTACCTGGTGCACACCGATCCCGTGGCTTCAGGAGGGCAGGGTAGTAGTGCGTGCCCCGAGTTTTATGTCTCCCGCTAACTTTGCAGTAGACGCGGCAGCCATTCTTGCCACTGTGCCTGACCATTCCATCCCAGTATATGAGGCCAGGTCCATCAGCGGTTGTAAAGATAAGGTAAAGGTCAGATTTGAAGATGAGATTGCGAGATGCATCCCACACAACGAGGCCTTCGTTCTGAATAGCGGTGAGGTGATGGAACCCTACAGCAAGGAATGAGTTGAGGTTCTTTGGTTTGTTGGGCCCCGGTATAAACCCACCAGGGTGTACATGTAGTTTGCGATAGCGCTTATCCGGCGCTAGATTGAGAATTACCCATACGTAGATCCAGCAATCCGATTGCTTGCTGTCGTAGAGTTGGGCACCGTCAAGCGAAACCATAAGTACAATGTCATTTTGCTTGATATCGCCATCAACAACGGCGCCAAGATAATCATACCCCATGGCGATATCGTCGATGATGGGAATGTTGCCCGTTCGACGCAATTCTGTCAAGACCTCTTGTGTGCGCTCGTAGCGGTAATGCATGCTGCGTGCGCTCTCTGGATCCCTGTATGACGCTTGGAGTTGCGGACCTAAGGGTATAGTGGTGAATGTCTGGGCAGCGACCTTGACCCGCCCATTGCTGGCATGAATCTTTGCTTGATCCTAATGAGACGTTCCACACAAGGGACATTGATCCTCATGCGCGTATGGGCCTGTAAATGCAAGACATGACTGCAGACACATGTCATGCACTATCGGTTCGACGCCTGTGTATTGTGCTATGAGTTTTTCGACGTTGTGGAAGCTGAGAATCTCATCAGCGCCCTCCGCTCCCATAAAATTTTGCATAGTCGCCCTGCGTATACGGTCGTATGCTTCCTGGGAGGCATGCTCAAGAGCTAGATACATGGCGATACTCTGTCGTGTACCCGGATTCGCAATATGAATAGGTTCATTAGGTGGATTACGGAGTCGAGCGAGTGTGTCGTCGCTAAGTTTTGCAATATGATCTTCTGGGGCGGCATTTTTCAGCAAAAGAATGTATTCCATTGTATTCTTGATTTTGTCAAGAACAGCAATCTGCGCAAGTTGCTCGACGTTAATTTCAGGCTGTTTCCTGCGCTTGATTGTGTAATGGTATGGGAGTGGGGGAGGCGGATTGTTATCAGGTACATGGTTATCGTCATTGCGCGGAACAAGATCATCAGGCTGCACCTCGTTGGGCTGCACCTCGTTGGGCTGCACCTCGTTGTCAGGCAGGACCTCGTTGTCGGGCTGCACCTCGCCATCAGGCTGCACCTCGTTGTCGGGCTGCACCTCGCCATCAGGCTGCACCTCATTGTCGGGCAGGACCTCGCCATCAGGCTGCACCTCGCCATCAGGCTGCACCTCGCCATCAGGCTGCACCTCGTTGTCAGGCTGCACCTCGCCACCAGGCAGGACCTCGTTGTCAGGCGGAACGAGATCCTTGTCTGGAACGAGGTCATCAGGCGGAACGAAATCCTCGTTATGCTCAATTTCCTGTGTGCAAAATCTGTAAGTCTCAGCTACAAGTCACAGCATTGGAAGAGGATACATACCAATTTTGGCCGCTTGCGATGCCCAGCCCTTCCATTAGATCCCTCGCTCTCTCGAGCACGTTGGACAAGTGCTCGGAGTGTCTCTGCGCGACGAGCACCACGAGGAATAGGTATATCAGTATCAAAGGACTGCGGAACGGGGGGATTGTTTAGGGTGAGTGCTATGCCACCCAGTGCCTTTGCAGAGCGGATTCTGTGCTTTTCTTCCTTGGTCGTAGCTTCGTCCAAATGACGATACAATGTGGCAGAGGATACTTCGTGTGGTAGGCCATTGTTGTACGTGCTGCAGACGCAGAGATATCGAGATGTAGCTTCGATCTGCTGAGAGCTAGTAGCGCTACTACTCGGTACCATGCTAGGTTGCGATAAGATCATCAATATATTGAACAAGACATTAGATAACATACCTAGTGCGATTAATGGAGAGAACAGTTACACACTCGAACGGCACAAAGAGACGAGGAGACGACTGCAGTACAAAGTGAGTCAAATGTTATGATAGTTGGAAGATATGCTCACCTTGAAGTTGTGCGACAAGTCTAGACTCCACCTAGTAAGGCCAGATACCGGACTACTTTGCAATACGAAATTAGCACGGTGCGAAGCGAAGACGCTGCGAAGTTCGAGTGTTGCAATCGTGTATTACGAAGTTTGTACTGTACAAGTTGTGATGCTATGCGAAAGTGTAAACAAAAGCAAAGATCGATACGAAAATAACACAAGGCAACATGTTACATAACGGCAAAGTCATTGCTAGCATTTCCGGACCTAACCGAGCATAGCCAGTCTTCACTGGGAATGATGGGCATTCCAACTGCTAAAGTCGTGAACCCCGGCAGAGCTCTGGACGCCTTTAAGGCAGTAACATTCAACTGCAACAGGTTGTTTCTCATCTCCAAGGACATCTCCTCGCTCGATTTATTGACAGCAGCGCATACTACCAAGGAGTCACCTGAAACGGCCCGTGCCTTCCTCGCGTTTAACAATTCACGGATTTCATTTGTCGTGACAACAGCCGTGGCATCCTCTGTACTAACAGGCGTCAAGTCCACGCCGTCAGGGTTACTCGAGGTCTTCATCACTCTTGAATTGAACAGCTGAACGTCCTCCTCTGTGCATTTCCTGACCCTGAGTCGATTCACAGCATGACCGTACTCGATATCTCCTTTCATTCTCTCCTGCTCAGACAACGTGATCACGACGTTGAGCGTTTTCCACGCGAGTCGTCCTAGTCTCTTCTGAACTTCGGCATCGCTTTGACCAGCATACGCGGCTATTGGAGAATACAGGGCGCTCCCACCGACGGGCGGAAATTGGTAAAAATCCCCAGCAAATATAAGGTGGACTCCACCGAACCATTGATTGGGTTTTTCCTTGGCGTACCGAAGCGCATGGTCTATCTGTGCTAAGAGCTGCAGGCTCAACAGTGAAACCTCGTCAACAAGTAAGTATTCGACGTTCTTCCATTCCTCACGAAGCTGCGTGCGGTTCTGCACACTTATTAGTACTGAATAATCTTCTGTGGCGCTTCCTGGCTGACGATTGCCCTTTCCTTTGTTCAGAGATTTAATTTTCAGTCCGAGACCCTTGTGCACGGTCATGCCATCTATCAGAGCAGCTGCCGATCCTGTGGGCGCCAAGAATCTGATCAAATGAGCACAACCATAATGTCGCATCACGGCTTGTACGGCCTTTACTACGTGAGTTTTTCCTGTGCCTCCCGGTCCAGTCAACAGCATCATGAGCTGCCTGACCGGTTCAGTGTTGAGCTCCTTCGCAACATACGATGCGACGACATGAGATGTGATGATCCGGAATGCCTTCCATTGCGCCTCATTAAGCTTAAAGGTCGTACCTGTATCTGTGATGACGTCGTTCGCTGACCGTTTGTTTAGGTCGGTGTCTGCAGCCGTTGCAATACTCTCTGTAGGCAAGCAAGGGCCCTGATTATAAGCACCATCTACAACAGCGAGAGCCTCTGGAACGCCATCGTGCAAGTCACGTCCCAGTTCCGTCTTCGATTCTTGTTGGACCCCAAGCTGTTGGTCCGGATTCAACGCATTTCGTCGTGTAGACGCGATCGTTAGTTCTTGCTTTTTGATCTCACTCTTCCATTGCTTAATCCATCTGCTGATTCCATCGCTTGCAGGACAATCGCCCGTCGACCGAGTAGGGCACGAGAGGTCGACCGTTTGCTGTTCGAACCAGCCGGACTGCTGCAGCTCAAGAACAGCCTGCTGAGCACGGAAATCGGTCTCGGAACGGAGCGACGAATGACTCGGGAATGCAAAGTCAATCTCGTCTTCCTCGGGTCCAACACCAATCGAAGCAGTTAGTGCCTTGTTTTTAGCGGTGAGCTGCACGCGTTTACGAAGTCTGTCTGCGTCGCGCTCATCCTCGCATTCGTGTACAGCTTCCCAGTTGCTCATAACCTCACGACTTCTCGGACAGAAAGGAAAATGTTCGTGAGATGCGATTGGATCCTCGTTTATGCCCAAAAGATCGATCGAAACGCTAAAAGGTTTGAAGTGAGCGAGAGTAAATATGGCCCATAAATGCCCATCTAGTGCTGCCGTGGTCCGGTTCGGTCCGGTGAAGGATCTTCAACTCAGCTGAGGGTGCAGCTGATATAAATGTTGAAGGGATGAAGATATGGGTGCGATAAGTTCGTCCCTTAGGGGAAGCGGAGAAAGCGAATATCCACTGGTGACAACTCTAGGGGGAGCGCGCGAAGCGCGTGATAAGGCGAAAGCGCGGGAACAAAGGCGCTATAGGCGCGCGAAGCGCGGGAAAGTCGCGCGTTGAAAAGCGGAACTGGGCGAAAGCGGAATGCGAGCGATAGCGAGACGTTAAGACATGGACTGATATGCGGATGAGACAACTGATGCGGATATGGCCACTAGAGCTAACTGCTACTAGGGCTTGCGATGTATTGTTCAAAACATGATAAAAACTCGTAGATGGTAACTGTGTAGTATGATGATGGTGGTAAATGGTTATAGGTAATGTGTCAAGTGTGTCCCAAGTGAAAATAAATATGGTACGATGTTGAAATAAATGATAAATGGAGAAATACACACCTGGGAACTTGGTTGGACATGGGAAAACACAGTGGGAAGTCAGGCGCCCTATAGCGCTTAGGCGCGGGAAAGTTGCGCCTAAAGTGCGCGCAAGTTGCGCAAGTGTCGCCTATAGCGCGCATGCGTCGCGGTAGTGTCGCCTAAGTCGCGCGCGTCGCGCGAACGTCGCGTTTATCGCGCTAGTGTTGCGTTGCATGCGTAGTATAGTAGACTCGACCTACATTGCAATATGTGCCATTGTGAGGCTACTCAGGATCGAGTCTCTACACCGGTTCAGAGGGTCCTCGACAAGAACCAAGAACCGAACCATGGTTCGGTTCTTCAAAATCGTCGAACCCAGAACCGGACCATTGAGAACGGTTCTCAATGGTCCGGTTCGGTTTTTTTCTGGTCCGAACGCGAACCGAACCATGATTTTTTTAAATTTCAAAGGGTGGTCTCAGCGCCGACTGCAGTGCTACATTCTTAGCACTACTAGCGCTCCAGCCAACCCCTCCGTACGAGAGCAGCCTCAAACTCGAGCATTAGCCTCCATTTACGCCAGCCCTTGATGCCCAGTTCGTCGACGCACTGCTGTCTCGCCGCGGGATCGTATGTAAGCTTGGTCGACAGTGCGGCAAGCGTATCAGCGTATGCTGCTGATGTGTTGGTGAGCGACGATAGTTTGAAGCGTGGAGTGTCGTTTACTGTTGCGAGGACATCAGAGAAGCGGCGGGGGAGACGGTTGGCCAGGAAGGGGATGAGGCAGAGAATGTGTGTCGTGCTGAGGAAGGAGATATATTCAGTTGGAGAGTGAGGTGAATTCCAAAGTGGTGCAAGAACCTTTGGGAAGCTGAATCAAGAGCGCATATCCTCACCTGGAACGTTTACGCGTAACTGATAAGCGCAGCAAAGGTCGTTCAGCGCATGCGTCAGTAACAAACACAGAATGTGTACACGCACCATTTGATCCAGCCATTCCACCCACACTTCCACTCAACCTTTAGATTGATGGAACAGCCATACGCACAGACACCCTCATCCATCAGGCAACGAGGTGCTCTGACTCGCTGTTTGAGTAGATGTTGGCGGTATTGATGGTGTAGATGCCAAGGTCCCAAGCAGCCTTCATGATGATTTTGATGGAGGGTCAGCCTAAAGTGGACGGATGCAGAGGTGCCAATGAGGGAATGGGAGTGCCAAAGGTGGAATTTGAGAGGACGTAGTGAGCTGCATACATAATCAGATAAGGGGATAGAATGGAGGAAGGGACATAACGAGCAAAATGCTCTCGTTACGGATTGATGCAAAGTTAAATTTTAGCCAAAAAAGTTAGTATACTTACCTTTCAAAAAGGCTGACCAACCGAAAGTGCAAATCCCTAATGTCAGTCTGACGTCGAGGCTAACAATGTCGAAGCAAGGGTTCGAAATGGTTCGGGAAGGTCGAACCAGAACGGAACCGTTCAGGTTGACCTAGAACCGAGAACCGTTTTGCGGTCCGGTTCTGGCTGGTGAGAGAACCATGGACCGAACCACAGAGAACCGGACCAAAAGTCCGGTTCGAACCGTGGTTCTGGACCGGACCGCGGCAGCACTATGCCCATCGGTCGAGTGTGGAATAGACATGCCGACAACACGAGGAACACGCTGTAGAGACTCGCGTCTCGCTGAGCGTGCATTACCAGCTTCTCTCACTTCCTAATCAACATCCAGCTCTTATCCTTAGGACAAGTCTTGTGCCTCCGCGCACCTTTATTTTATTTTTCACAGACTCAGCGCGCGCGCATCCGCCGCGCGCATCCGCCGCGCGCTTCCGCGCCCTCCGCGCGTCTCGCTCTATGACCCACTTCCTGTCCATCCCATGTCCGCTGGCGTTCATTGGTGCGTTCTCATGATATTTCCTTTTATCTGACATATCTCCGAGCTCATACTCACGCTGTCGCGCTGCGCGCGGTACCGAAAACCCTTATTACATGTATGCTCACTTATATTTAGCTTACTCGGCTCGCAACTTCGGACCTGCGCGTCTAGCGACGCTTGTAATTTACATATATTCTGGACTTCATGTAGATGTTCTGGATCGCTTTTCCCTCCCAGCTACTGCCTCTGTGTAGTAGACAGCTATAGACTTAAAATCTATTTTCCTCGCACCATCGAGCGCCGCGCCGCTTCCACTTGAACATTACTAGTTCTACTAGTGTGATTCTACTTCATAAACAAAGCTATCCAAGTCGCACTTCGCGCGACTTCTCTATCCCATACCTTAGCGCGCGCTTCCGCATCGCGCGCGCCGCGTCTTCCGCTCTCGCTCTCGCGCGTATTTCGCGCGCGACCGCTTCCCGCGCTCCGCTCTATATCGCGCTTCGCGCGCTTGTCATTCTACTCCCTACTAGTCCTTGTGGTTCCCTCGTTCAGAGAGGATTTCCCTTAGCTCAGTAGCTGTCCTTGGGTCGAGACTATCACTCGCATTCAGGACTTACTGTTCCATCATCCCCCTGTGTTTTCCCCACGGTTCAGATTCCTCTT